>MEHQ01000142.1:310518-340228 GCA_008828725.1 Saccharina japonica | reverse complement strand
CCCCCCCCCCCCCCCCCCTCACTCACACACACGGGGGTTTCAACCACCCTGCTTGCTCACTTTTTTCTTCACAACACAGCCCCGGCGGAGCTCGTGCCGGACTCTGCGGACCTGTACATGGGCGCCGACCTCCTGAACCGCTTCTTCAGCTCGTGGAGGGGGGACACCAAGGGAAAGTCCCCGCTCGAAGCCGCGCGGAATGTGATCGTCACCTATCTTACCGGACCGGGCCTTAAGGTCAGAGTCCCGCTTGGCCTCGCTTAGCTTGTGTGCTGTTTGTGGTGGGGGTTGGGTAGGGGAGGGGGTGGAAGGGGAGGGGTGGGGGGCTGGTCTTCAGGTCAGCCTCGTCCAGCCTAGCATGGCCTGACCTGATCCGGCTTGCTTCGTGCGCTTTTTTTGCGGCGTGTTTTTTGTAGGGGTGGGGTTTGGGGGCAAAGGTTGGGGTGGGGCGTGCCCCGGGTGAAGACCGCGGGCGCGGGCCGGGGGGGCGGGTTGGGTTGTGGCAGCGTTTCGTCGGCACCCAGCGCTATACTGTGACCGTACGCGCGGTAAGCCTACGGAAGGAGGAGGAGCAGGAGGGGGGGGGGGCTGTAGCCATCGATACAGGGTATGATATACTACGTTTGTTTTTATTTAGTGTTTCGTTTTGTTTGTGTGCTTTATTTGTTTGTTTGTTTGTTTGTTTTTTGAAGCATTAGCGTTGCCGCCTCCTCAGGTTTTTACCGGTTTCTACTCCGTCGAGAAGCGCTTTAATATATAGCTGCCGCGTTTTATTTTTGTGTTGGCATGTTATTTATACGCCACTGTTGCATCGAATGGCCACGCTGGTTCTACGCACACGCTTGTCCCTATTGCTGTGTCTCGGCCCTCCGCCGGTATGGTTGTCGTCTCCGTCGGTTACACTTGTTTCCCGTCGGTATTATTGTCGTCTCCGTCGGTAACATGTTATTGTCGGTTGGTTACACGTATTTTCCGTCGATAACATTGTATTTTCCGTCGGTAACGTTTTTTTATCCGGTTACACTTCTTTTTCGTCGGTAACATTTTATTTTCCGTCGGTCGGTTACACTTCTTTTCCGTCGGTAACGTTGTCTCTTCCGTTTTATTTCCTGTCGGTATCGTCGTGGTCTCCGTCTGTCAGGCCACCAAAGGCCGAAACGGGTCCTGCCTCCAGCGCTTCCTCTACCTCAGCCCGACAAACAAGCAGGTCGTCTGGGCCACGAGGGCGACGTCGAAGGGCAAGCTGAGCAAGAAGGGCATATCGTTGCACACCGTCACAGAGCTGCACTACGAGAAAAGTGCCATCAGAGTGGAAGCGGTAAGAGCTAAAAAAATGTTCACACCGTGCACACAAGGCGTGCCCCAAGGCATACCTGGTACCTGGTGTAGCATAAGGCATTCCGGGGCAGGCCAAGGCGTTGGAATTGCGTGCTTGTGTGTGTGTGTGTGTGTGTGTGTGTTTTTTTTTTTTTTTTTGCGGCTTGTTGCTCGTTGTGCTTATCGTCCATCTGTGCTTGGTCTCCTCTTGAAAACAAAATTGAACTGATGAAATACGAATACGCGTATCATACGTTCAACCATGGGCATGCACCATGACTATGACTTCCACGTATGCACGTCTCCACCTATCATCGGACGCCGTATTGCGTTGCACCAGGGAATGGAGGACAAAAAGCGTTCGCATATCATATATACGATGTATCGAATGTTCAATATTTGACACTGCCTGCTGTTGTCGCCCGTGCCCCCCCCTCCGCCTTATTCATGGCGTGAATCTCGTTCATCTGGCACGCATGGCTAGCTTTTGCTTCGTCCGCCATCAGCTGCGCGAATGCTTCTGCCCGTTGCTGCTGTTGCCATGCCCTCCCGCGGTTCAATGATGCCTCTCACCATCATGCTTATAATTTAAACTGCTGTCGAGCGATTTTGTTTCATCATTACGTTCTCCCCAAGCATCACACCGTCCTCTACTGCTGCTGTTGTCATGCCATTTTATTATTTCATCCCTATTATACTGCGTCCCCTAAACCTTGCGCCATGACAATGCTGCTGTCGATTTTTTATTTTTATTGTGTTTGACGCATCAGAAGTTGCACGGGTAGACTTTTTCGCCTGCTGCTGCTGTTTTTTTTTTGTTTTTTTTTGCTATCGCTGCTGCTGCCGCTGCTGCTGCTGCCGTCGCTTGTCGCTTAATACCGTCCCTCCCCCTTGCGGCGCAACTGTTATCCAATCAGAGGAGAGAACCTGAGTCGCTGACGTTCACCCGTTGCTGTTGCTGCTGTACGCCGTCTCTTGCGGCCCAATCGTTGCCCAATCAGAGGGGAGAGTCGGCGTCGCTGACTTTTAAGAGTGCCGCCGTGGACACCCTTACCTCGGAAGGGGCTACTATTTTGCTGGGGGTGCTCCTGGCAGATATGACGGGCACCATGCTTCAGCTCGAGGGGGTCAGCGGGGGAGGCGGGAGCAATTACTACCCGGCTGCTTTTGTGAACGACGTGCTCAGGTGGGCAGGCCGCGGCTCGCAGAGGGGACGTGACGAGAGTGCGAGCTGTGTGGGGTGTTTGTGGAGGTGTCTTTGGGGGGGCAACAGAGAGACATGTAGTTTGGCCGGGGGTGGTTGTGGTTATGACTGTGGGCGTCATTGTCATAATTGCTGTGCCTGTGGTTTTTATTGTGGCTGGTGTGATGGTGATCGTTGCTGTGGTTGTCATCGTGAGAGTGGGTGTTGAGTGTGCGAGACTGAGATTTGGGTGTGCTTGTGAGCCATGTCTAGATTGGGAGTGACGCGGTGACGTGCGATTATCCTTGCCGCTGTGGTGGGGACTTGTGAGGCTGCGAGTGTGAGTGACATTAGTGTGATTTTGAGATTATGGACGAGAGTGTCGGCACCGTTAGTACGGGTGACCATAGTAAACACTAGTAAATAGCACCTACGGTAGAGGCACAAACCCTACATATTTCCCTATTTTTACTATTTTTACTATTAATAATAATATTTGGTCTTATTTACTAGTGTTTACTATGGCCTCCGTAATAGTACGTGGGGCACGGTGGTATGAATAAGTAAAATTCCCCGTTACCAGCGGCGCGCGTGAACTCGAGAGCCAAGTCAACCTACTCATTTTTTCTGGTGCTACGCACAGACGGGCGGGGGAGGGATGCTGTATTTACATGTTATCGTAACCTCTCGCCGCGACGGCTGGTCTCTGACTGCGATCGCCCCCCCCCCCCCTCTGTTTACGCCACACGTTCCTCTGCTTGTGGCTGCTCGCGCCGATTGATGGATGGGCGGACGGATGGATGCGCATGGATGGATGGATGGATGGATGGATGGATGGATGCATGGATGGATCGGCTACAGGGTGCGGCAAGCTAGAGAGGACAACGGCACCTCCACTGCGGTCGCACCCGCAGTCTCGCCCGAGGTACTTTTTTCATCCAACTACCGTGCTTAACGTGGTGGGATGCTTGCTTGCTTGCCTTGCGTTTTTTTAGAATGTCTTGAACCCCGTGAGTGTGTCGAAGCAGTTGCCATCAAACAAACCCTTACATACGCACACCAAAAACTTGTCGGCAAACCTCTGGGCGTGTGCCTAAAAACTCTCCATGAAACCCCTGAGTATGTCGACGAGTGTCTTTCAAACCCCTAAGCCTGCCGCAAACTCGTATATACTCCACCCCAAAGCCCCGACGGTGCGAAAACCAAAATCCCTGAGCATAGATTTCGTTTGACGGTCTTGGTTTGACCCGTCAAGACCTTTTGACTCAATATATCGTACTAGTTTTAGTGTTGAGATTTACTTGACGGCTGGTCGTCAAAGGTTGACGTCTTTCTGTCATTTGTTTTTTACGGCTGTACGTCAAGGCTTTTTTTACGGTTGTGCGTCTAGTGCTTGACAGCTGTACGTCAAGTTTTGTGACCACAGAACTGGTATCTCTCTAGGATGAAGAATCGGCACAGACATTGCTGGGTGTGCTGGATGTCGACGGGCAGAAAGGACGGTTTAGTGTGAAAAACACACACACGTCAAGTGCTTGACGGCTTCACGCCAACTGATTGGCAGCTATACGCCAAGGGGTTGACGGCTGTACCGTCAAGGGGTTGACGGCTGTCACGGTGTTTTGACGGCTGTCCGTCAAGAGGTTGACGGCTTCCCGTCAATATTTTGACTGCTGGATGCCAAGGGGTTGACGGTTGTCCGTCCATAAACAACAGTACCGTCGACTGACATATTTACCCGTGAACGTGTGCCCACATCGAAAATCCCCGAACGTGCCCAAAACTTGTTGCCGCGCTTGGCGATATTGCAGGAGTCTCGGCGTGCCCAGGGAGTGGAAGAAGTCCCTGTGCTGGTCGCCGAACCGGTGGAGGAAGACATCGTAGCCCCCAGCCGACAGCAGCAACAGCAGCAGCAGCAGCAGCAGCAGCAGCAGTCCGTCGCTTCGAATGGGGTTTCGGCTCTCGCGTCAAAGTTCGGAGAAGAAGAACCGCGGAGGGGTGCTGCTGTGAAGGTCGCCTCAGAATCGTCCCCGGCGCCAGCGGCAGTGGTATCGCCGAAGGCAGCAGCGGCATCGCCCGGTGGAAATGGAGGCCTGAAGCCTGGCGTCGTCACGGCCAAGGGCGTGGGAGCGTCATACATGGCCCGCATCCGGAACGGATCGAGCGACTGGCATACCAAGAACGGAGTTGACAGCGGCAGCGGCGCTGACACTCCCGCCAGCACTACCGCTAGCGCCGCCACAGCCACCGCTGCCGCTGCCAACGCCACGGCTACTAGCCGGAGCCCCGGTGCTCAGACGCCTTCCAGGTTGGTGGAAACCACGATCGTTGCTTCGATCTCCCAAAAACCGGAGATCGCTATGTCCGGAGAAGACGAGGATGAAGACGCCCTCGCAGCTGGGCTCGATGCTGGCGGCGACACCTCGAGCAGCTATCCCAAGGCGGCGCCGGCGGTGGCGGCGGCGGGGGCGGGGAAACCGACCCCGGCAACCAGCTTCGTCGCGGACCGCGAGACGCTGCCCGCAGGAGGGGCGGGAGCGACGCAGACAGAGGGCCAAGCGAAGTCCGGTTTCGGCTCAAGCGTAGGGGCTGCTGCTGCGGGCGCCGGTTTGGCTGCCGCTTCCTCCTTGCAGAGAGGTGGTGGTGTTGGAAAAACGGAGGTGGGAGCGGCGGCGGCGGAGGCGGCGGTGATGGTGGCGGCGGCTGCGCAGGAGGAGGAGGAGGTCGCTCATGGTTTTGCGAGAATGGGAGCATCGACACGATCGATCGCTGCGGAGTGTTGTTTAGTATAGAAACAAGGGTGTACCCATGGGGTGGAGGGTACTCATGTTGTGCATGGCCGTAGTCGTATGACCACATAGACTCTCGTATCCCTACAATGCCGGGACGGAGCACGTTGGGCTTTCACCAACCAGGCAGACATCGCTTGCATGGGAGTGGGGGGGGGGTACTTCATTTTCATGCATGAGTCGTATGACCATAGACCCTCGCATCCCTACAATGCCGGGACGGAGCATGTCGGGTTTTCACCAACCAGGCACACATTGGGGGGGGGGCAGAGTTGTTGCGTTAGTGTGCAAGACGACTGTTGTTGTATATTTTTGTATGACACGCAGGGCACCGTTTGCCAGGTGTCAGGGCCGAGGGTGCTTAAAACGCGTCAAACGTTTCACTCATGAGTTGCGTCAATACCTGCCATGTCTAGGCAGGGCGGCGTGTGAAATGATTCGCCTGTTACCCGTCGCGCCTTGGGATATCTGTGTAACTTTCGGCGGCTTGTGTGGTGGTTCGTTATAAGCGAGTTTCCAATTTCGACGGCACCAAAAAGTAGGGATCCCTTTCGAGTTCCCTGAAGCGTCCGGTGTGCGCCGTATTTCATACCAAAAGATATGCCTGGTATTTTTTTTCGGGGGGGGTCTCCGCAAATACATTGGGAGTTGGGGTTGGCTCGTGTTTGTTTATTTTACCTTTTGCACAAACGCACGCAAATCGACGACAGTTGTAAGCATCCAAGCGACAGATATACCATATTTTACCGGAATATAGACAGGGTACGTATCTCTTGATACTACTACTACTAATATTAATAATAGCAACTCTCGCTGGTGGGTATCTTCCCGGGCTGTTGACGGGTCGGGTCAATCCTCGCGGGTCAGGTCGGGTCGGGTCGGGTATCGGTGACCCGATTCGTGACAATTGAAAACCCCCCAACCCGACCCGACCTGACCTGATTCAACCCGACCCGTGACATTTGGAAAGCTTGTTGACCCGACTTGGGGTGTGTTGTAGAGAGTCACGACCTCTGAAGATCCCTGGTATTTTCAACTGTCGTCCAACTGCCTTGCGCTGATAAAAAAGACATCTAAGAAACAATGCGGCGGTGTTAGAAGGTTGGTCGGCACGGATCTCTCTGGGCGTGAGTATGAGGACCGCTTTGTGTTTGTGTTGGTGTATAAACGCTCCTTATAGTTTCGCCCAGGGAGGTATATACATCCTTGTGTATACTGGGTTTTCAGCGTCACAGCTCAAAAAGAAGGCATGCCCTATTTTTTTGTTCGGCTGCCGTGCATAGTAGTATGTATATAGCATTTCGCTTCGCTCGTATCAATAGTAGTACCCTGGTATTATATACTACGGGAGAAGATGCTAATAACACCAATTATGGTATTATATATACGTACACATATTTCAAGAGAATTTGCGTCCATCGTGGACCCCCCCCCGTATATATAGTAGCAGTACATGTGGCACCAGGTTTCTATGCTTTTTGCGTGGGTGGCGTCCTGCCCCCCCCCCTCCCCGTCCTCCCCGAGGTGGCTGTCTTGTCTGCCTGTAGGGGTGTGTGTCTTTAATATTTTCGCTGCTCGCTTTTGACATGCTCTCTCGGCTCACTCGCCTTTTTTTTCGTGTCTCACTTCCCCCCCCCCCCCCTTTTTTTCGTCCCCCTTCCCCCCCCCCCCATATTTTCCCGACGTTTTTTTTTTTTTTTGTTTTGTTTTGTTCTTGAAGGTGGAGCGAAAGGACCTCGAATCGGAGGTTGGAATTACCGCGGCCATCCCGCAGCTGAAGATCATGAAGCAGATCAAGAAATACTTCCCAGAAGGCGTCTAAGCTCATACTGCTGTGGCCTACGGTGCCTGTGTTCGGTATTTGACGAGGAAGCGAGCGAGGGCGTCAGGTGTAGGACCTGCGGGATATGGGGGCGGAAGGGGGGGGGGGGGGGGGGGGGAGGGTGGTGTCCTCGAGACGAAGTCCACGATTTTCCCGCGGCCTCGCTCATGAAGTTTACCAGCTAGAACCTTTTTTTTTCCTGTTGGAGGACCCCTGCATGTGTCTGCATGTGGGCTGGTTGGTGTCGGGGGCTAAAAAGAGTAGCGTGTGCTCTTGGCGGTGTAACACACTGTTTGTGATGCGTACTGGTACATTGTGGTACATCGTTTTGTTGCTCTGCACACGGCGGTGTTTTGACTCGCGCAAGGTGTTGGTGCACACGGTGTCGCACAAGGGGTTTGCCTCACTTTTCAAGGCGTTTGCACACAACAGTGTTGTGTTGCGCGAGAAATATGCTGTGCACACGTTGGGTGTTTTTTTGTTTGGCGAAAACACTAAAGACAGGACATCGGGAGGGCAGGCCGAGGCCTGAACAGGACCCGTCTCCTCCTCGTCTTGCCTTGGAACGAAGCCGCTTTGCGGTGGTGGAAGTAGTTGCAAACAGCTGGAGAAAACCCCCCCCCCCCCCGCGCTCCGTTTTCTGAACGAAAATAAACACACTCCCCAGAATAATGTGTACAGCTGGATGGTTGTTAAGGGTGCGGAGATCGGATCGAATCGATGAACAGGAAGTGGAAAAGGGGGGGGAGCAGGCAGTTTTTGAAATGTGTATGCCCTCAACGCGAGGGCGGGTGTGGGTTGGAGTAGATGATGGGTAGAGTGGTGCGCGTCTGGCCTGTTTCTGCCCGCCCGGCGGAGAAGGGAAGGGAGGGGCGGGGGCGGGGGGGAGGGTGGGGGCGGCTTTGAATCAATCGTCGGTTCGACTGGGCTTGAAGGGCTGCTTCGTGTTTTGTGTTAATCGTGAAATGGGAGTTATATAGTACCTGGGATGCATCTGGGCGGCGGGGTGCAAAAAGGTTCGAATGAATGTAAAGGCGGCGGAGGAGAAGGAGGGGGAGGTGAAGGAGCGCACGGGAAGGGGGGGAGTGGTATTGGGTGGGCATATAATTCCGGAAGTACATACCCTTCGGATGTACATTTTCGTTAGGCTTTTTTCTTGTGCCGTAGTAGTTGTACGTAGCTCAGAAGATGATATCTGTCGACTTCTCGCGCGGAGGATTCGATGGATGGGTAACGGCAACGAACGGCTTCAACTAAAAACGACGACGTTATTGTTTTTTTTCTTTTTTTCTTTTTTTTCTTTTTTTTCCCCCTTGAGAGTGGGATCGCCCGGTGAACACCCAGCGGCCCGTGCTCCTTACAGGCCGGCCAGTTTTTTTCATGAATTGAGTGTCTATTTATTTGCTTGCTTTAGTTTTGTAGCGCCGGACGACAAAGAAAAGGAGAGTATGATACAGCAGCAGCAGCAAACAGTATATTAGCAGTCCGATGAAAAGCGTTTTGTTTTTCTTCTCTTTGTGGTAAAACATACACAGCAGCGACGATGTATGACTACTTATGGTATTGTATTATTGTTGTTGGGAGATAACAGGTACGAGTAAGAAAAAGGTGTCTCCTGCCCGCAGTTTTCCTATTGGTCATTTTTTTTTCAAAGGAGATTTCCTGGAAAATTCGTGTTGGTGGAAAATCCGTGTGCGTTCTCTCATCTGGTGACGCGGGTCGCGGTGGATGGGGTGTTCTGCCGCCCTTCCTACTCGTGCCTCAATGTGGAAGGAGGAATAGGGAGGCGTGTGGGGGGGGGGGGGGGGGGGGGGGGGTAGGGGGGGTGTGGTCGGTGGGTGGCAGAACACAGCAGTGTTCTTTTGGGAAACGCCCGGTCAAATATATCGATATAATAATACAATCAGCTGCGAGTTCTACTATTATACTTGGGGTACGTACCTGGTATATATGTATGTGTGTTGGGTCGCGGTGGGTGCGTGAATTTTATGTATGCGTGCAGTGCAAAGATAACACGTATTATAGATGGGAATCGAAAACGATAATAACATAAATCACAAATACATGCCGCCGGTGTGGTGTACTCTCACCGCTCACCGTGGGCTCATGCTCCCGTTACTCGAGCGTTACTACCTGTCTATGCAGCAGGCCCTCCTACAATCTTCTTGCGTCCCGGACACGCTCGCAACCGGTACTGTACTGTGCTGCGCTGTGTCCGTACCTACGTGTATAATAACTGTTCTGTGCTTAGGAGGGCTTGCGGTGAGCGCTGTTGGCGTGGCGGGTGGTAGACTTGGTGGACTCGGGCTGGCTGCTGAGATGGCGAGTACTATTCATAAGTAATGTTTTTTGTTTACCCTGTGATAGGCGCCCGGCATTCCGCGACATGAAGCCGCTAAGATTGAGTGCCGGTATTACATCGGCAACGCTTAGTGGCCAAAGTACCCCTCGCTGCAAACGGTGAAAACACACCAACCACCATAATAAGACTACCTGGTAATAATAGGAACGGGTGAGACTCTATTTATAGTTACAGTAGTAACAGACCGGTACAGCGAGCGGTGCCTTGATCTACTAATCAATATACGTTTCGTGTGGCCGGTTTTCCCCATACAGGATGAGAATGGTATACCGTCAACTGGTAAGAAACAACCCCGGTTGACCATTTTGTGTCCAATGACGATATTGATTGGACGGGCACGAAAAAAATAGTTTCCACAACAGTACGACGTAGAGACCCTTCTCTTCCTTTTTTCGCACACTGTTTTCAAGTAGTTTGTCGCCAAAAACGTGAGTGCAATTCTTGAACTGGTTAGGCGAGAACATTCCAGAACAACATGCGTAAGTAACTAAATCGCAATAAAAAAAGTAAAAATATGGTGTGGTATGCACGGTGTGAAGACCAGCTATTAATAAAAACCGGGGTGGTAGCATATCGATCGATTACCAGGTCTTATCCGTACCTTGGTAGGTAACACCTTCACACTTGGCGTCGAAGACAGGACACGGATTCGAATCTCACTTCGAACATATATTTGGTAGATACTGTTATGGTACTGCTGGCACTAGGTTCCTCACAATACACTTTGCGCGTGCGTCCCTAAAAACCAATTCTTAGTCTCCCTCCAGGGTGGGGTACCCAGGTATTGAAACGAAGCGGGTAGGTCCCCGTACACGGCCGTATACAGCAAAAAAAGTAGCAGTAGTACCGGTACGTACGTGCCAAATATCCCGTCGTTGAGCGGGGTGTGGGGGGGGTGTACTTCATTTTCATGCATGGCCGTAGTCGTATGACCATAGACCCTCGCATCCCTACGTACAATGCCGGGACGGGGCATGTCGGGAGCGGTATGGGGGGGGGGGTGTACTCGATATTAAGCAATCCCCCTGGCTGGGCACTCGCAATTGATCGATATTTTTATCTTGGGTCGCCCAGTATGTGACACCTTCACCATGAAATGGTGTGTTAATCCCTTAAGAACTGGTCCCACGAACTTGGGGACAAACTACTTAGAATTAGTGTGTGACATTTGTTTTCAGTTCTGAATGGGTTAATAACACAATACTAGCTGAAAAGTATAAATGTCGACCAAGTATTTTCCACCAACAAAAAAATCCGGCATGGAAAATTGACCAACCAGAAAACTGTACGAGGCACAAAAAAAAGCCTTTCTCTCAATCAGAAAACCGCGGACACGAAATGTCGTTCTCTATTATACATCCTGTGCTTCACATTCATTAGATCAGACAGTTCTTTCTATTCCACTAATCACCGATAATCGTAATGCCACCCAGCACAACAAACAGGGTTGTTCCGTCCTCGTTAGTCCCCCCCCAACAACGCAGAAAGACGAGCCATACATATATGGTGACAGACCCAAACATATGCATGCATGCATGGCATGTTACCGCAGGTTAGAGTTAGAGTGCGATCGAACGTATTATTTACCGGTAATCTGTAGTAAAACCGCAAAATGAGCATTTATTGTGAATAACCGCATTTTAAGAACCGCTTCCTACCGCAATCATATTAGGGGTGGATCGTTATCGCCCCCTTGTGAGAATACGACGTAAAAAGGGGAGGTTTTCAACATATCTATTTGGAGGCGTTTCTAATTAGGCGCTTTTACACCAAAACAAACGGAGCCTCGTTATATCGAGAACCACGTATGTATGTGTATGGTGTGGATCTACTTGCTTGCGCGCCGTTCGCGAATCGGGACCGGTTGCACGCACGCCTGCGACAAACTTGAAGCACGAAACAGACAAAAAAAAAAAAAAAACTATGCATCTATATCTATCTGGGTGGATATCAGGTCCTCTTCCCCTATAGATAGTACGGCCTCATTATATGCATCTATCTATCTGGGTCGATACCAGGTTCGCTTCCCCTAGATAGTACGCAACTTCAAGGTTACACCCAAGGTATGTCACTCCGTTCCGTGTATGTTAGACCCGGGGCACCGACCAAAACTCAGTGTGTGTGTACTCTACACCACCACCATACAAGAGAGGATCTGCTTGGGGCGTCCGCCCCACATTGGCGTTGTCGGGGCGTCCGCCCTACCCGTATACGAGTACACACCGCAGAATACAAAATAAGCAGACATTCCTTAGTAGCACGTGAAATGTCAAACGTTCTGGGGCAAAAAAAAACGCGTGGTTGATTGTTGGCTGTTTGCCGGTCGCCGACATAATTTACTGTACCAGTACCTACCTGGTATTATAAAAAAAAAAAACTCAACCAAATCGACAGGTACTATCGCACATACCTGGTACATATATATCTGGTACCGTTAGAAACGCAGCTTCGTAGCAGCAGTCAAAATGTCAAAATCGGACTTTCCCCTTCAATCCAGAAGTAAAAAGTAAAAGCTGACCACTATCACATGTGTGCATGGTACATGGAGTATACCAGGGTAAATATCCAGGTACCCCCAGACTACTAGGGTATATACCAGTACCCCCAGATTACTCGGGCTTTTACCCGGGTACCCCCAGACTACTCGGATACCCCCAGACTGTTCGGGTATATACCCGGGTACCCCTAGACTACTCGGGTATATACCCGGGTATCCCCAGACTACTCGGATACCCCCAGACTGTTCGGGTATATACCCGGGTACCCCCAGAATACTCGGGGTATATACCCGGGTACCCCCCGAGCCAGAGTAAACATATATCGAACCCTACGAAATATACCCTCGAAAACTCCCCTTCCAACTTTCATCTCCCTCTGCCGCGACTTCCGACACTGAAAGCCCGCTCGGTCGATTCAACAAAATAGAAAACAAAACCAGCCGTACGTAGTCGTAGGTCGTAGCGTATCTACCTATTTTATGAGTTCGTTCATCTGTCTTTACCTATCCCCATCACAAAATGATGTTACCTGGTATTAGTATCTAATCGACCACAGAAAAAATCGACGAAATTCGACGAGACGTGGGAGTGCCGCAATGAAATGGAATGCGCAACCTTATATGTGACAAAAATCAACGCGAAGTACCGAGGGGGGAGGGAGGGGGAAGGAAGGGGATACACCTGCAACCATATCCAAAAGGCCGGTGGTGGTAAACCCTCCTACGAGCAGAGCTGGAAACTAAAAGTGGCGTCGAAGAAAAAAACGAAGAAGTTAACTCGTTACTACTGGTACTGACGCGAGGACTGACGAGGACCTTCTTGTTGTACCTTGGGCGTAAGCTTGTACGACACCTTTCCCACATTCATTAATTGATCCATCGCGCGACGCATGCATGCATCCATCCATCCGTCCATCGTCTCAAGCCAGAACATTCATTTGCCGCACTCCATTTTGAAAGGCTATCAAAACACTCGCAACTCCCAACAGTTACACCGACTTGTTGAAACCAAGACACAAAAAAATCAGCATGTTCATTCAGCTCATCATCGACTACCCCCATCGTCATGAGCCGACCAAAACCAGCCCTCAAAGCTCAAATAGTACTCTACTTATGTATTTGCCTGTCCTCCTGTCAACGCTGTCGCTCTCAGTTCAACGCTCCTCCTACTGTCTACCTGGTACGTACCATATCGGGGGGACATACTGCTGTAGTATTAACAGTAATCAGAGCCAAATGTCGTGTGTAAACATTCATTAGGGGGGATGTATGATTTTTTGCGTCCATCGTGGGTTCTGCTCACTATTCTTACTACATCAGCCCACCCTGAAATGGTACTGTATCTTGATGGGCATCACTATCCATGACCAACCGACGCACGACCAAACTGAAAGTCACTCCAGCTACGGAGTCACAAGACGGGGCGCTTTTGCGAACCACCCGATAGCGGCCACGACCAAGCCAACCCCTCCCCTCTCGATGCTCCAACTCCACCATCATTATCCTTGACAGGCCAAAAAAATACATGCGACACCAACACTACTATTATTACGTATCACACCGTTTTGCAATGCAGAGAAGGAACTCAACCCAGACAAAGCAAAACAAAAAAAAAGTTCCACGAATTGGCTCTTCACTCTCCGCGCCATTTTGTACAAGCCACGGGTGAGCGCCATAACGCAAAAAAGGTTTTCCATCAGCCGTATTGCAGAAGCGTTTCGGGAAACGCCGTCCAAGACCGTCGGGGCGGGGGGGTGCTGTCACATCGGTCATACCGACACCCAATCAAGAATCACACCCACCGACCAGAAGAACAAACACAAATCATGGAATCACATGGCATCTGCTGCATGGACACCACCAAGATCGTGGAAGGAGAAAAGCACTATCGTACTCAGCTACGCTTGATCCTTTTTCAATTCTAATGTTTTGTGTGGTATTTTCCTAAAACACTATTTCCCGACCCTCGGCCCACGATCGCCACTATCCCCCACCGTCCTACCGCTGCCAATCCCTCTTCTACAATAAACTCCCTTTTCCCTCTCTCTGCGCGTGACCAAAAGCAGAGATAAAACAAAAGACGAACTCCCTTCCCCCCCCTCCCCCCCCCGGAAAAAAACAAATCACGCGCAACTTAAAAAGCGGAAACCACACAGAATTTGCTGTGATCGTGATGCATATTCTTCCGCCAACGAAAAAGCGATAGGAGGTGCCACAGCTACGGTTTCAAAGAGCGCCACTGCACTACAGGGCCGATCCCCGCCGCTGCTATCACCCCTAACACCTAACACTACTGCTGCTACGGCCGCTGCTTCCACTGCCGCTACCACCACCAACAACCAGCAGAAACAGACACAAAAAGCACCGTACGCTTCGACTCCTGTGAAAAAAAAAAAAACACCGCACGAACCTTATCCAGCCCCCCGCCGACCGCGCGCCCCGCCCTATCATCCCAGGCTACCCCCTCCTATCTGAGGCGAGACACACCTCATACCTCACACCTCTAGGCAATCCCTGCGGCGATAACGCCTCGCACAACAACGTAAACCCCCAGCCCCCCACCCCCTCGAGCCTCACTGGGCGACGAACAAACGCCCTCGTCCAACCGTAAAACCCCAAACTCCCTCCCCCCATCCCCCCCCCCCCCCCCCCCCCGCGCTTCACTGGTAGGACGTAACGCCCAGCGCAATGTAAACCGGCCTCGCCACCCCCCCCCCCCCCCCCCCTTCCCCCCCGTCTCACTGGCTGGAGGCCACGCGCTGCGGTCAAGGTGCCCTTTTCTTAAGCGGGTCCCTTTCGTGAAAATCGCGCTTGAACCGCCCGCACTGGGAACAGGACAGCGCCCTTCGCTGCAGAGACGGACCGGCGGAGACGGCTGCTCGCCGCGCGCAGGCGGGTCTTGGAGTGGGGCCGGCCTAGCCCACCCAACGAGCGCGACTTGAAGTTGAGAATCGCCTGCGGGACCGTGAGCAGAAACATTACAACCATGGAGGGTGAGATAAGGGGTGAATTGCGATGGTTTTGCGGTGAAATGGTGAAATGGGATGGTTTTGGGGGGAAATGGGATGGGTTTTGGCTCAAGTGGGATGGTTTGGGGGGAAAAGCTTGCTTGTGGTGGTTGCCATATTTGCTAACTCTGCTTGAGCCACGATATGTTTCCGTCACGTTCATTCATCCAATCAGCTGCATCAACAACACAAACATATCACAATCTCGAGCTATATAGAGAGAACACCTAGCGATGCGCCTTCCGAAATATTATGGACCGTGAGTCAAGTATTATACGATGTCCAAACGAAAAAAAAGCAAAAAACGGGAACAAAAACACAACACGGGAACAAGGTGCACAACCCACCGAACTAACCAAAACCAAAAATAAAAATCTCTTGAAAAAAAAAACACTGAAACGAGAGGCAAAACCCCCACCAACTCCCCTCCCCTCCCCTCTCCCAAAAAAACAACACTAGAACGCATCAACACAAACCAAAAAGCGGAAACGAGACACGAGACAGATAAAAAGAAGGCAACTATTGTGCCACCGAGACGCGGTTGCACGCGAAAAAACACCCAACAAAAAAAACAAAACTGAGAAGTCTCCCACCTTTTTGTACTGGACGTTTCTTAAAACGGAAGTGGCGGCCTCCCAAGACCACTTCTCCGTTTCCTCCCTACCCGCCTTGCTCATGCTCATCCGCAAGGCCGCGTCGTCCAGCAATTTGCTCACGCGATCAGCGAACGCCCCTTCGTCTCCAACGGGAACGAGGTAACCCGTCTGAGCAACAACAGCAGCAACAGCAACAGCAACAACAAAAATAAAAACGACCGCCACTTTTACTTTCGGGCGGGGGGCGGTGACGACAAAACAAAAACATACGTACATAATGTCAAGATTATTTTTGTCTGCGGACAGGCAAAAAACGGCCTCGGTCGCTTCGGAACTATCTCCCCTCGGGCAGTCATGATATATGGCAGTCATGGTTTGTCACCTGCCGTTGTGAGAAGCTTGGGCAGGTCTGCATAGTACGATCCAGACCCAGGACAGCATTGTAGAGTAGATAATAATTCTACGGCCCCCACACCGGCAAACTGAGCTAGATCATACAGATCATACAGATCATACAGATCATACAGATCATACAGATCATACAGATCATACAGACCATACAGATCATACAGATCATACAGACCATACAGATCATACAGATCATACAGATCATACAGATCATACAGATCATACAGATCATACAGATCATACAGATCATACAGATCATATAGATCATACATATCATACATATCATACAGATCATACAGAGCATACAGATCATACAGATCATACAGATCATACAGATATACATATCATACAATCATACAGATATACTATCAACAGATCATACAGATCATACATATCATACAGATCATACAGACCATACAGATAATGAAGTGGGAATTATCTGTTGTGACCTGTGCGAGGGGTGAAAGGGGTACAACTTATTTTTTAGCGCCAGCACACACCTTTCAAAAAAAGAAGAATTGTTTTTTACCACAAGCGGCTGATACAGCCGCCGCCTCCCCAACATCACACAATAAAAAACGACACGTATTCAAATGCGCAAGTTTGGTGAACTTTAGTAAACTTTATATGTATTTGTTTTTTCACCAATCTGTCACTAAAATACAAGAAGGGACGTTTTCGTTTCATGTTAATAATACAAACGATAATCGTATTTAGGGACAGATTGGTAAAACACACAAAAACAAAAATCACAAAAAAAAAAGACGACGCACCTTCCCATCGTCAATGAGATCAGGGATGCCTCCCGCGTTCGCGCCCACCACCGGGACCCCGCTCGCCATGGACTCGAGCACGACAAACCCAAGCGTCTCCGTCTCCGAGGGCATCACGAAAACGTCCGCCGAGGCAAAGGCCTGGCTCAGAGCTTCGCCTGTCATCTGTCCCGTCAGCACGGTCTTGGTGCCCTTGAAGTGCTCCTTCAGAGGTTCCGAGTCTGGCCCCCCACCCACTAGGGCTAGCCTGGCGTTTGGAAGCCTGCAAGAGGAAAGAGATGGAGGTGTGAGGTGGGACGCCTTGTTAGGGAGCACAGAGAGAACCGCACCATGTTGAGAGAACCGCACCGTCTTGGGAGGGGGGGGGGTGGCGACTGTTGCTTGCAGGGCGACGCGCCATATATATCTATGGGTCGGCTTACACGAATGAATTGCAACAATAGATGCATCCCTCTACAGCAGGCACCAAATCGCATGCATTAAAATTCATGAACCAGTCGACGCGCCACTGAAAGCAATGGACCAATCAACGTCGGAACACGAAAAGGAACCAACGAAGCGCTCAACGAGCCAACACCGTGAATTCGAATGCATTTGTCCAATCACTCAGACAGCCAGTGCACCAATCAACCAGACCAAGCATTCCATCGATCAACTATATAGCCCACGAACCAATCAACCAGTCCACCAATCAACGCATCAGGAAAACGACCAACCATTGCATGAAACCAAGACACCATACAGGACCAGCGTGGACAAAACTGCACAGAAAATTTCGCCCACAAAACATCGGTATGACTCAATGTGCAGACAACGTTCCGCATGCCGGGATCATGATGGAACAGCGCGGCATACGGGGGGGGGGGGGGGTACTCATGTCGTGCATGGCCGTAGTCGTGTGACCATGGACCCTCGCGCCCCTACAATGCCAGGACGGAGCACGTTGGGTTTTCACCAACCCAACAGACATTGCTTGCACCAAGCACGAAGCGCCGTGAGGTGTTGGGCGAGTCGAATGAAGGGTGGACTGCATCCTACTAAGACCCGCTTGTGAGGCAGACTTGCATATGGACGACAGCCTCCAATGCATTGATTTTATTTATGGTGTTGCCACTTGCGGCGTACGAGGGGAGGGTCTAGACGGAGTAGACAAGCAGACGAGAGGCCCACCTCTCAAGCACCCCTCGCAAGTCTCTCAAACGCTTCTCAGCACCCATCCTGCCAACGTAGATGATGAGAGGGTCCTCGGGGTGGCCATCGGAGAGCAATGAACGCATCTCCAAGGTCTTGAAGTTCGGGTTGAATCTCTGTTTGGGGACAGCACGGACCAACCAGTGCACGCGGCGGTGAGTGTGGTAGTGGTGTTGCTAGATTTGGTTTCGGTCTTGGTGTTGTTGTTGCTGTTGTTGTTCAGTGTTGGTATACCTGGTATTTTTTTTGTCAATGATCTTAGAGTGGTGTTTTGGCGGTATTGGTGATGATTGTGATGTCGGTATTGTTGTTGTTCAATATGTTGGTGGTTGTATCAATGGCTTCCAACGCAGCTACTATTAATAGTAGGGCTACGAGCTCTTACTATTGCTGTCGTTCACATTAAGCCGACACCTGCAGCAATCCTACACAACGACATCCAGTACGCCCAGCGCCCCTTCTGAATTTTCTTCCCAGATAGTTGCTCTCGTTTCGTGAGAGACTCCATGGTCCCAAGCAAGGAGCCCAGGGACCAGCGAACGACATTAAAAACGAGGCAGCCACAACCGAGCAAACCTAACACCCCACCGAGAACTAACAACAACGCCAAGACCAAAATATAAAGACGGAAACCTGAAAAAAAAAAAAACAAACGCGCGCACCACTATACCCCTCACCCTCTTCTGTTCGCCTCACCTCAACATCTATCCCCTTTCGCCAGACCTCCACGCGCTCCACCCCGTTATCCCTCATCTCCTGCTGAATCTGCGGGCTCGTGCACAGCGTCAGGTCCGCCTTGTTGTGCGCATAGCGGAGCAGGGCCCAGCTCATGGCCTCGACGCCCGGCAGCCAGCCGAGATAGGTGCGCCCGTAGAGGGGGAGGCTGGTGTGGTACGAGAAGAGCAGAGGGATGCGGAAGTACCGCGCGTAGAAGAGGGAGGGGAGGGCGAGGAACCCGGGGGAGGTAACGTGGAGGATGTCTGGCTGGAGCTTCTCGATCATGCCCCACCCTCTCCGCTCCCAGTCGAACGTAAGCAGGATCTGATGTCGGACACCAAAATACGTGATAGTAGACAAGGCAAAACACCAAAAACAAGAGGATGCGCACAGAAAACAAGAAGAAGATGAGTACAGAAACGAGGGGGGTACGGAGGAGACACACGGAAGAGGGTTTTCAGGGGAGGGGGAAGGGGTGAGGGGATTGCATGGAGTGCTGGTGCCAAAAACGACGACGGCAGACCAAGAGGCGCCGTGGGTGAAGTGCATTGCCCTTGTTTAAATAAAGCAGGAGAAGTTTCGAACGTTGGGCCGAGACGCTCGGTGCCTACTAGACCAAACACGCCTCACGAAAAATAACGAAACCTACCGGGGTGGGTATGACAGCGAGGTTGATAGCTGATATGACAGCGCATCAACCTCTACACTACACTCACTCACCCTCAGGGCTACTGTATGTACAGCGTATAGCAATGTTGCACAGGTTGTCCGAGTACCTTGGAGTAAAGTCCCGAGTATTGGAGATAAATTACTTCAGGTACTTCGTGTACTCGAGGCATTTCGGGGTTCGATATTCCGGATACTGCTCGTACTCGGAGTATTTCGGGTATGAACACTCTCGATACTGCTTTACTTGGAGTATTTCGGGGTCCGATACTGCGGGTACTCCTTGTACTCCGAGTATTTGGGGCTTCAGTACTGCTCATACTCCAAGTACTCCGAGTATTCAGGCCGCTAATACTCTTATACTCTTAAGTACTCGGAGTACGAAATGTACTCGATACTCGGAGTATACTCGGAGTGTGAAGTACGTTAGGAGCATCTTTGCATCATTTTAAAGACTCGGCCGTCATTCCTCCCAGGTCCTGGGAACATGTGACTGTCGTTTATTGCGTTTAAAAATTCACAGATGCTCCCATTACCTCGGAGTATAATTGGAGTATTTCGAGAAAAAAATATGTAGGTACTTTGTGTACTCGCAGTATTTCGGTGTCCAATACTCTCGATACTCGGGGTACTCCGAGTAATTTAGATGTTTTTACTCCTAGTGCTGCTTGTACTCGAGTATACGTACTGCTCATACTCCCAGTACTCGGAGTATTTGGGCCTTCAGTACTGCTCATACTCCAAGTACTCCGAGTATTTAGGCCACCGGTACTCTACAGTAATACTCTTAGTACTCGGAATACGAAAAATACTCGATACTCCCAAGTATACTCGGAGTATCGAGTATACTCGGACAATCAGTGCAATGTTGTATAGTTTGGTACCGTAATACTATGAACAGTACGTACGCGCGAATCAAATAACAAAGACGAGAGTAACATTTGGGCGTTTCTCCGAACAGCACTGCCACTATGTTGCAATACTGATATTGATACAATGGTATAGATGTCGATATTAATATTGATGATGACTTCGATATTTTATATTGTTGAGCTGAGGAATGGCTTCGACATTGACATTGGCAAGGCTTCGATAATGATATTTATGATGACATCGGTATTGAAAATGACTTCGATAACGATATTGATGATGACATCGATATAGAAAATGACTTCGATAATGATATTGATGATTATATCGATATGGCACCTGTTTGTACAAGATGAAGCGAAACCCGGCGGTGGTGATAACCGGAAAGTCGAGGTGGGAGTCCGGCGCGTCTTCCTTGTCGTCAGTGGTCAAGATGGCCACATCGTCCCCGGCCTTCGACAAAAACCTATCCAAACATAGAAATATCGGGGAAAAAAAATCAAAATAACAAGAAGCACACCAAAGGGCAGAGCAAAGATGGGCGCGTGGACGTGGGTGGGGTGGCTAGGTAAGCGGGTGGGTGGGCGAGTGGGTGGACGTCCATGATAAAAAACCATCGCACGCTGCAGTGTACTGGTACCAAATGAAACGATGTGATACCAGGTATCAAACCTGGTTTCAGGTATCAGGTAGTAAAACAGCTGTGTCATCACCAAAGATGTCAGGAGACAGCACTTTCACCCCTTGACAGACAGCGTCAAGGCAAATGCCTTGACAGACAGCCTTGACAGCAAAAAACAGGGGACGATATGGAAAACCCCCGTTTTTTCAAAAACGCCTGACAATAAAGTATAAATTAATGTGTTCTTCGGTATTTTGTTTTTTTCGGCATTTTGCTATATTTCAGAGTCCGATCTACAGAAAATATTGGAAATGAACTGCAGAATATCGATGATTTTAAATTAGCTCATGACAAACAAGTAAAATAGCCGCACAATTTTTTTTTAGGGGTTTCCACACATATTAGGAGGCTTTTTCTGCCAGGGGGGTAGGGGACATATGTCTAGACAGCTGGATTTGCCTTGACAGACAGACAGCTTGACATTGACATGTCTCCCGACATATTTGGTCATCACGTGCATATTTACGGAAGGAAACAAGAAACAAGGCGCGTCTTTGGGGACGATTCTAGACTTAAGAGACTTACGACGAGTGACGCCTCACTTGAGACTTAAGAGAGAGAAAAACAAGGGCCTCTTTTCAGCGACGATTTTCCATTTCGACTTACGATTTTCGACGATTCTGAACAATCTTGACGAAGTTTTGACGATTCTCGATTACAGAGCAAGCTACTCACTTGAGCATCTCGCGGAAGCGGTTGGAGTATCCGCTGATGTGAGTGAAAGGAGTGGGCTCGACCAAGAGGGCAATCTTCATGGGAGGGGTGGCCTTCAGGTTCGGCGTCTTCCTGCCAAGCTGAACATCCAAGCAAGCACGCCAGACGGAGCACGGCCAAGCATACCGAAGCACGACGACGGCAGAAACAGAAGAAACAGGACAGAAGAGGTGTCGGGAAACAGTGTACAGCAGCAGTGTCACAATCAACGACGAGGGTGGGTTTGTAGAGATGCAAGCCCGCACTGGCAATAGCTGAGCTGCTGCTGCACGAGTGCTCGTACAGCATGTGCTCTCTGGTGTTTTCAAGTTCGTTTGGTTGCTCGTACTGTGCTGTACCCGCCCTTTGCAGGTGGATGGTAGCATTAAAAACCTATCCAGGTACCACGCATCTTGCATCTTCCTCATGTGTTTTGCTACGAAGTAAGGGTTTACTTAAGTAAGAGTTTACTCTTCGGTTTTTCCCCTCCGGTGAATAAAATGAGTCAGGAATGTTGAAGCAAAAGTCCAATACGAGTATCGACCCAAAATTCCAATACGACTATTAATAGTCTCTTGAAGCAAGTTCCTATTAATACCAAGTTTCTACCAGGTATACCGTACTCGTACGCTTTTAGTGCGATCCCTTTTCCCAATCGCATTCTTAACATCAACAGTGCTAAAAACATGTTCGAAATTGCGCCAGCTTGAGACGAGCAACATGTTAAACTCTACACATATTATACCAGGTATATGAAAAGAGGGAGGACACAGAGTAAAAACACAAGTGCTAGGGCTGGGCACTGGCAGTCTCAAATCAGCACACATCATACCGATACCGTAATACATTATTAATAGTAAACTGGATTGCATCAGTATACTGGTCGTCGCGCAGGCACATAATAAAACACTCTGATATTTAATGTCACTCCGTCGCCCTTGTCCTTGGCACAATGAGTAGTAGGCTCTCAAGAAGGTCCCAAGACTCGCCTCCTCTCTCCTCTACTTCCGAAACGCATTTATTAACAGATGGGTTTTCGTATTATAGCGTGGTGTGTTTATTATACGTACGAACGTAGTATCAAACATACTGGCACCATCTACTGGCACGATCAATCAGTAGATAGCATAGCGTGCAGAGGGGTTCCTCTGCAAGCGGGTCCCAGTGACACTTCTCCGAGTTTGGCTGAACCACTCCGCTTCCTGGTGATTCCACCCAATAAAAAAATCACGGATGGAGGCCATCCTGGACTCGCACACGGGGTTTGTCGGCTAGGCGGGACGCGGGTCGGGGGTGCGCCTCGACCAAACCCCGCCTGTGAAAGATGGTGATACGTACTCTACTAGTGCATTCAATTCGCAATCAATCGTAGAACTCTACTGCTCCTGCTGTGTGTAGTGTGTACAGTAGTGGAATTTGTCAGTAGTCTATATAATCCTGCTGCAATTTGTAATGCGTACTCCAAGAACAAGAACTACGAGCACGTACGTCCTACGAGTACGTACTGCGGTACTACTGCTTGATGCTGGTCGTCTCCATGCATTTTGCCATCCAATCTGAAGCAAATGTCGAGCGGCCCTACTTGGATCGTTTCTTCGTGTTAAGTTGTTTGGCGTTACATTTCACATCAGACAAATTGACGAACGACCGGCTGACCTATTCCGCTTCATGACGATTTCGGTCAACCAGCAATCCACCGAGGCTGAGAGACCATTCTTGACACGCGCACGGACTTTGCCAGCTGGGTGGGGCGCGGGTCGGCTCTTTACCATACATATGGGTGTGCGTCATCCGAATGGTAGGCTCGATGCGCTTCCAAGGGAGGAGACATAGGCATTCCGTTTGGTACGCTGGACGTAATTGCGCTTGCCCTCTAACCATATAGACTACGTCGCTTGGAATACAATACTCGTTATTACTGCCAGTTCCGGTACTATTGCCGGTACATACCGCACAATACGCATGATATTTAGCACACACACGCCTCCCTACAAGATAATCCAAGGTATAAGGAACATTTCTTGTTTTGTTTTTCGATCGTCATTTTATCACCGGGGGTAGGTTGAATGCCACACCCCCTTCGGAGGTACGCCTGAAAACAAACTATAAAACCTCAAAAATATCACACCCGGTGGACACCTTTCATGAAGAACACGCACCGGTACGGATACCGGTACCAGCATGGAGGCAACTGCTGCGCCCTATAACAGCAGTATCATAGGCTGATCACGGAGCTTGTCGTTTCAAACCAGCACGAATACTACGGTCTTCTTTGTATACGGTAACGGTATTAATAGTTGTAACATACGCCCTTGTTGTCACGCCCCGCAATCTGGCCGGGGGCTCTGTTCACAATCCTTACGGTAGCAATCTAAGATATCGATTGCACCCCCTCTCGTTATCACACCCTCTTGTCACCTGGCCGAGTCTGTTCGCACTCGTTCGCTGTGTAGCAATGCTCCACTTCAAGAATCCCCTCACTACCTCCCAGCTGCTGGGCTCCCTCCCATGCATGGTGCTGATCACCGGGGGAGGTACGTTAGATAGCACACCCGCCTACGAAAGCAAACCCGGTGATGACATTTTCAAAGGACAAAACGTTATCACCGAGGTGTGCTTTCATGCGTGTTACCAGGTATATAGACTCTACGCGTGCTGCTACTGCTGTGACCGCGTCAATGTGCGTACAGCTGTAGCCCTAAGAACTACCAGGTAGTAAGTGCAGTACGAGTAGCAGCAGCACACTACCGGTACGAGTAGTCACCCGAGGAGCAAATCGGTACACTCTGTGAATGTTGAACTGCTGCTGCTTCCGGATTCAAGAGATGTAGACGGTGATGCTGCCGTATGGAAATGGAAATGTATGAGAGACGGATGCGTGTAAGAGACTACACAGGGGGGACAGGAGACAGCAAAGAGCAGAGAGCGACTCTGTATTTTGATACAGCCTGTACCTATATGCGAAAATACTTGAAATTGCCAATTATTGTCGAATCGAAGTGGACATACTTCAGCGCAGACGAATCAACGAATCAGTACCTGGTACATATTTGAAAGCACGCAGTAAAATGCCACGGAACGTTAGATTCATTTGGGTCCTGCCAAAAGAGCTCACCCCGAGACGCATGGAGGGATCCACTTCTCGGCGAGAAGTCACAGAGCCGCCCCCTCTCGCCCTGCCTTCTTCGCCATACCGTACGTCTCCAAGGAAGCCACTGCTCCTCACGGATATCGATGTTTTCGGTGCTAAGAAGCCCAACGTCGAAACCATCAGGCTGGCGCTCGCAAAAAGCAGCACAGCGGGCCTGAGGACAACCATTTCTGGCCTCTCACGGCGTTGCTCTTCGAGGACAGCCCGAACGGGGGTCCCCGCTGGTGGCAAGAGACAAAGCGGCGCACACGGCGATGGGTGAAAGCACGAAGAGCTTCGCGGTCTTTGAAGGACTTGCACACGTCGACCTCCCAAAAATGCCAAATGTGGCTCTACGAACACCCGCCTGTGGTATCCGGGGACAGGGGTTGCCTTCAATTTCTGAAACTGTCGAAAACCGAAAACCGAAAACCGACAAAACCGACACACCAGGGAAAACAACAGCTCTGAAACGATGACAAACTCCCAGCACCCAGCACCCAGCACATTGCATGCATAATACATACCCTGGTACATTCCCTACGGAAATACGTACAGCGAGCCAGTGCTAAACTACACATCTTTCACGAGGGGATACATGATGCATCCCATAGCACGCTCGACCGGGGTACTCGTCGGTACTGCTGTAGTAGCATCGCACTGGTAGCCACGAAGCCTGTAGGCCCGGATGTCGAGGGTTCGATTCTCCCCACGGAGGTTTTTATTCTCAAATGACACCGTCTGTCGAAAGCGCATATTATTATATATAGCGTGGGTAAGCAAAATTCGACGAGAGTTGACGAGGGAAGAAAGTGCTGAAATCTTCTCGCGATAAAAATGCAAGGCAAGAACCGTAGTGGGGGAGGAGGGAGAGGAGCCTACTTTGTGACCCCGGATCTGAGTTACGACTAGGGAGGGAGAAAGACGGAAGTGCGAAGATAATGAATGGGATGGACAAAAAAAAAAAAAAAAAAAAGTAGCATCGCACTCCTTCCTCTGTCGATCCTGCACGTTACACCCGCTCCATCCCTTGAATACACCCCCTTATTGGATTCAATGATGGGGAGTGACGTTAACGGTAGTTTAGGGGTGCGACCGGTTGGTTAAGCACTACCCACGGCCTACATATGATAGTATAGTCACGTGACTTGGAAAGCGACGCTTCGTGCAGGAGCGCCGTCACCGCTTTGCAATTTTGGGGCCGACGCTTGGCGACAATAATACCATTAAACCGTCCTTTCTACCCGTCGACATCCAGCGGTTTAATGTGAAGAACACGCACACACACCGTACCAACCAGTAACTACTAGGGTTTAGTGTCGAACACGTCGGCCGTACGCCGTGACCGCTGCTCGTTTTTTGGTGACCAAACGTCACTCCCCATCTTTGCCTTGATTAGATCTCGGGGTGTCCCCCACAAATTTTTGCACTCGACGAAGTTGTTGTTGTTGTTGTTATTGTTGTTGTTGTTGGCTTCACATTAAAAACCGTGCCGGTCTCTCTATCCAGTACCTCCATCTGTCCGTACTAATCCAACACTTGACACGGTCGATTCCCGTGGTCACAGGCTAGCTTACCCAAAAAAGGTATACTGAAAGTGGAACCCGAAGGGTCCGCAAAGCGATCAAAGTCAGTCAAGAACAGATAGTCTGGAGCCCTCCGCTCCCCTCTACACGCTATGTGAAGGTAAAAATAAAACTGGAAAGGTCAACATCACCAATCGGGGGTATACGCCCCCTGATTCTATCTTGGTGCCCCTATAATGCCGGGGTGTTCCGTGCCGGGTTCACGCCGGTCAGGCAAACAAATCGAGTCCTCCACCCCGATTATAAACGCAAGCATGATACGGGGGAAGGGAACTATGGTCCCGTGCTACTGATGTACCCCCGGCCTGCGAGCAGTGTAACTGCAAAAGGTCCAAAACAACGAAGGGAGAAAGACAAAGGCAAAGACAAAGAGACAAGTCAAAAGTACAAGCAAACACTCAAACAAACAAGACTACAGAGATAGCACAGACACGTCATCCCGAGGGGGTGGTGCAATGGTGCGGCGGTGGGGGGGGGGGACAAACGAAGGAAGGAAATAAATGCCGATCCCTTCCAGCGATAACAACGAAGGCATTCACGGTGGTAATGCTCTATGCTAGGGGGCAGGTGGGGCGAGTGCCGGTTATGTGACCCCGGATCTCCGCTGTGAAGAAGGGTGGGAGAGGGGTGCAGAAAGTATTCGTACAAACATAACTTTGATGGAACAGGATATAAATGAGAAAATATCGTTAAGATCGACAACTATATACTGTAGTTGTATACGTAGACTACGAAGTAATGGTGTTGTTACACTTCAATGTACGAGCACCACCATTGATTGTTTCGGCGTGCGTTATGTGCAGGTGCATCCTGCATTTTTTTTTGTGCAGGCTGTGTGTGGCCAAGTTCATCCTTGCCCGTCGACCCAGACAAAGCCAACCCCAGACACAACCCATAACCCTAACCCCAACCCCTTGGGGAGCACGAGGTCGGCGGGGGCTGCCACGCGGCTCCGCCGCGTGTTTTAATGGCGTTTTTCCAAAAAAAATACATGCGGCCCAAAAGGCCAGCCTCACCCATTAAAACTGGCATCCTGCACAAAAACTTTTGCAGGGTGCACCTGCACATAGTACGCGTCCATTGTTTCGGATGTTCCATGTAATAAATGGGCATTGTGATATGCATGCGGCGATTTCTGCAGGCCTCCTCTCTCCGACCGGATGATACTACCGTGGTAGGCACCACGAGTATTACTGTCAGTAGTACTCGTAGGCACCGCTTGTTGAACGACCACATTTTAATTTATTCGTTGATTGGCGAAATAAGCGGACACGAACCTCGAGAAGAAGGGAAGATACTGTAGATGGGAAAATAACGCCGACGAGTCTTTCCTTCCGCGCTATGGTATGGTATGGTATGGAATGGTACGGTATGTAATGGTATGGTATTTCATGCCACGGCAGAGGGGGCACTATTTTTCGTCGGGTTCCTACAAGTAGAAATATTAGGAGCTCTAAACCTGTACGAGGTATCATGTAGTACCTGGTTAGTACAGTATGCACCTTGACCGGAAAAGTGTACGCGCAATCCGATCAATAACTACTTGGGCTATGGGTATAACGAATAAATTTGTAAAACACATCGTACGAAATGGGATTGCACATCACATACATATTATATTATGCGCTCGCAGATTTGGTAAGCGAGACTGGCGAGGATGTCTAGCCCGTGAGTCGGGACCAGACACATTTCTTTGAACCCAGAAGAATCCCCCCTACCGATGATGGATGGCTCGTACCCGCACCTGACACCTTAGGTATCAATCGGAGAGTGCAAATATACAATTAAAAGGAAGGTACAACATAATAATGCGGCAAATCGATGGGTGGATGCTGGGCTGATACCGGCATCAATCAGGGGGTCGGATGGTGGATGGACATCAGCATCCACCAGGGAAGTATCGCAAAGTCAACATGGATAATGGGCGTGAACCTCGAGAGTCGTCTCGAATAACAGGAAATCAACCCACACAAGTTCGTTAACTCCATAATAATAAGTAATGGTAAGACTTAGTGCACGCCAAAGTCATCACAACACAGACAGGCCGAGGTCTGAGCCATCATCCCTTAAAACCAAGGGGCAATAACTCGAAACGTCGGGCGGTGATCTTACCACAACTTGCACCCACCAGGAAGAAAAGCACACGCACACACCGTACCGCCACTGCCACACGCAAGCTTTCTCAACCAACCGCAACTGGAAACAACCAAGAAACGCTCCATCCAGCAGCAAAGAGTAAAAACTTTCCCCACAGACGCGTCCGGCACGCGTGTCGAATGACCCCCCGACATAGAAAAACGTAAAATAAAGATCTACTACTACTGTACCTACGTATTATCCATCGCTTTTTCGGACCTTTTTACCGTTTTACCAAAACCACCATAAATATTCGCCTGACAACATGCCGCAGATCGAAAGGAAACCTTCAACAGCAGGAATCCAAGTACTACTACTACTACTACTACGACAGTAGCGCTACTACTACTGCTGTTGACGTTTCTTCGGCCATCTCTTGCCGAACCAGAAATACAAAAAAAACAAAAAAGCAGCGGCACACCCTGCGCTATAAGTAGCACGTAAAACAGAAATGGGTGATGGCTGGTTGCATCGACAAAACTCGCCCATCCTAAGCGCGGTCCCCCATAGGGAGCGCAATTCTGCATGTACTGCTGCGTGAAGGCAAGAAAAAAGCCAACTCGCTCATCCAAACCCAGTACTTACTCCCGTGAAATACACCAAAGCACGAACACCACACACCCGTCAAGACCCGAAAGTTGTGGGCGTGGGGATGATGTCGGATACAAAGCACTTCATGAGTCCCAGTAAGAAATGCTGATGCCGGATAGAATGGTTGGTGTTTTTCCGCGACCCCGAGGTGTACAAAAATATTCCAGTGACGAGCGCTAAATGCGCTCTCTGACGCACGAAAAGAGCACCAATTACGCCCAGCCACATCACCACCACCACCACCAGCGACCAATACGCGCCCTAACCAAGGGAAAAATACCAGACACACTCGCGGGAAAAGCCTGCAAATAAAGCTCCAACAAAAAAAATAGGCTTCCCGCCGAGCACCAGACGCACGAACAACACACCTGAATTTGAAATCGACTTTCGATTTCGAGCGCATGATGCAGGCAAGCAAGGGGGTATCTATCGCTCGGGAAGCAGCCGGGATACGCCCCCCCACATCATGCGAGGCGTCAAAATAGCCGCCCCTACCCTTTTTACGCCATCCACGTCCACTCCAAAACTGCGTTGCAGGACAAATCACTGTTCTCGTCCCCTTCCACCAAAGCTCTAATCCCGTTTTTCAACTAATATACTCTGACGGGCACACCACAGTGCCCACCCGTCAGTTCACAGTAGCGGTGCGTTTGCGCGCCACAAATCTTACACCTGACCCCCCCCCCCCCCCCC
>MEHQ01000142.1:70854-305382 GCA_008828725.1 Saccharina japonica | reverse complement strand
AGGGGCAGGAAAAAAACAACGCGGGGAACTGTTTTTTTTAGCCCTTAAGGGAACGCTTCCATTTGTACTGGCGGGGCTGGGGGCTCCTCTCACAAGCTCACCCAAAGACCCCGCCTCACAGGCACAACCACAACAACAACACAACAACAACACAATCACACCAGATCACGTTCTTTACGGTGCAGTCCCGCATGCTTTTCTCCACCCCCTCCCCCCGCGCCCAAGCGCGAAAACAAACAACCGGACTTCGTTTTTGGAAAAGGTTGTCGGAACCCGCGCTTTTCTCGGCTGCAGTGGCCAAGTCATTCTCAAGGCAGCAGCCGTCGTTGAGTGCGACAAGTACAAGAGACGAAAAAATATCACAATGAGCGTGCGTACCTGATGAGCGCCATGGAATTGCAAAGCTTGCGCTGCCGAGAGAACTGCTCTCTTGACAGCACAAGCTTTTGCAGTCGACGGCGCCCATCAGGTACGCATCATATAGCGACACTTGTGTCGTCTCTGTACTTGGTCGCACTCAGCGATGGCTGCCGTCTTACGAATGACTTGGCACGTGTTGCTATAACGTACGTACCTGATGAGAGCGGTGGACTGCAAAGCTTGCAATGCCGAGAGAACCGTTTTCTCGGTAGCGCGAGCTGTGCGGTTCAAGGCGCCCATCAGGTACGCAACTTATAGTGACACTCGCCGAACGATTATAAAAAAGGCAGCGGTCGCTGAGCGCGAGAATACGGAGACGGCAAATTGTCGCTACAACGCGCGTACCTGATGGGAGCGGTGGACTGCAAAGCTTGCGCTGCCGAGTGAGCCATTCCCTTGGCGGCGCAAGCTTTCCGGTCCACGGCACCCATCACGTTCGCACCACACAGCGACAACTACCGCCTCTGTACTTCTCGCACCCAGCGATGGCTGCCGTCTTGCGAGTGACTTGCCAAGTGTCGCTATCCCGTGCGGAACTGACAAGCGTAGTTGACTGTGAAGCTTGAGTTGTCAAGATACATATTTCATCTTGGCAGCGCAAGCTTTGCGGTCCCCGGCGCTCATCAGGCACACACCAAATACCGACACTCGCCATCCCTGTATTTGCCACATCAAGCAATGGCTGCCGTCTTGCGAGTGACTTGCCCAGTGTCGCTATCCGGTGCGGAACTGACAAGCGTAGTTGACTGTGAAGCTTGAGTTGTCAAGAAAAAACATTTTTTCTTGGCAGCGCAAGCTTTGCGGTCCCCGGCGCTCATCAGGCACGCACCAAATAGCGACACTCGCCATCCCTGTATTCGCCACACCCAGAAATGGCTGCCGTCTTAACAGTGACTTGCCCACCGCAGCCGGGAAAGGCGCACATATCGCTACGTGTGAGCAGTACAGTGCCGGCAGTTGTCGCTACAACGTGCGTACCTGATGGAAGCGGTGGACTGCAAAGCTTGCGCTGCCGAGTGAGCCATTCCCTTGGCGGCGCAAGCTTTGCGGTCCACGGCGCCCATCACGCACTACGCACCATACAGCGATACGATGTCCTCTCTGTACGTGCTGCACCCGGCGACGGCTGCCGACTTGCGAATGACTCGCCAAGTGTCGCTATAAGGTGCTCACCTGATGGGCGACGGGGATGGTCAAAGCTTGCATCGCCGAGAGAGCTCCTCTCTTGGCGGCGCAAGCTTTGCAGTCGACGGCACCCATCATGTAAGCACCTTTATAGTGACCCTTGCCGCCTCTGTACTGCTCACATGCAGCGATGCGTGCCCTTTGCCCGGGTACGGTGGCCAAGTCACTCGCAAGAGGGCAGTCGTCGCTGGGTACGGCAAGTGCAGACACGGCAAATGGCCGCTACAACGTGCGTACCTGATGGGAGCGGTGGACTGCAAAGCTTGCACTGCCGAGAGAACCGTTCTCTTGATAGCGCAAGCTATGCGGTCCACGGCGCCCATCAGGTACGCAACTTAAAGCGACACATGCCGTCTCTGTACTGCTCACACCCAGCGATGGGCTGCCGTCTCAACAGTGAGTTGACTTCGCAAATGTCGCTATAACGTGCGTACCTGATGGGAGCGGTGGACTGCAAAGATTGCACTGCCGAGAGAACCGTTCTCTTGATAGCGCAAGCTATGCGGTCCACGGCGCCCATCAGGTACGCAGCTTATAGCGACACTTGCCGTCTCTGTACTGCTCACACCCAGTGATGGGCTGCCGTCTTAACAGTGAGTTGACTTCGCAAATGTCGCGATAACGTGCGTACCTGATGGGAGCGGTGGACTGCAAAGCTTGCACTGCCGAGAGAACCGTTCTCTTGATAGCGCAAGCTATGCGGTCCACGGCGCCCATCAGGTACGCAGTTTAAAGCGACACTTGCCGTCTCTGTACTGCTCACACCCAGCGATGGGCTGCCGTCTTAACAGTGAATTGACTTCGCAAATGTCGCTATAACGTGCGTACCTGATGGGAGCGGTGGACTGCAAAGCTTGCACTGCCGAGAGAACCGTACTCTTGATAGCGCAAGCTTTGCGGTCCACGGCACCCATCAGGTACGCAGCTTGCAGCGATACTTGCCGTATCTGTACTGCTCACACCCAGCGATGGCTACCGTCTTAACAGTGAGTTGACTTGGCAAGTGTCGCTATAACGTGCGTACCTGATAGGAGCGGTGGACTGCAAAGCTTACACTGCCGAGAGAACCGTTCTCTTGATAGCGCAAGCTATGCGGTTCACGGCACCCATCAGGTACGCAGCTTGCAGCGACACTTGCCGTATCTGTACTGCTCACACCCAGCGATGGGCTACCGTCTCAACAGTGAGTTGACTTGGCAAGTGTCGCTATAACGTGCGTACCTGATGGGAGCGGTGGGCTGCAAAGCTTGCACTGCCGAGAGAACCGTTCTCTTGATAGCGCAAGCTATGCGGTCCAGGGCGCCCATCAGGTACGCAGCTTATAGCGACACTTGCCGTATCTGTACTGCTCACACCCAGAGATGGGCTGCCGTCTTAACAGTGAGTTGACTCGGCAAGTGTCGCTACGAGTATAACGTGCGTACCTGATAGGAGCGGTGGACTGCAAAGCTTGCACTGCCGAGAAAACCGTTCTCTTGACAGCGCAAGCTTTGCGGTCCACGGCGCCCATCAGGTACGCAGCTTGCAGCGACACTTGCCGTCTCTGTACTGCTCACAGCGATGGGCTACCGTTTTGCGAGCGACTTACCCACCGCAGCCGGGAAAAGCGATTTAAGCGGCGTTCCGACACCCTGGCCCCAGTTATTGGTTGGAGTGCTTGGGCCCAGGGGCGATGGAGAAAAACTTGCGGGTCTGTGCTACAAAGAAAGTGGTCTAGTGTTTTCGTGAGGGGCGATTGTTTGAGGGGCTGTGGTTGCGGAAGGAGGGTTATGCCTGCATGCTCGGATTCCCTGTTAACAACAACGCCATCCCTCAAAGCAACAGCAACAGCAAAAACCACAAAAGCAGTAGCAGCAACAGCAACACCAGCCGCACCAACAACACAAGCACCAACACCAACACCAACAACAATAATACCAAAACAATCACCAAAACCAACCAACACCAACGCCAACACCAGCAACAACAACAACGCTACCACCACCAAACACCGACAATAACATACAATCGACAAAAACAACAACAGCAACACCAAAACCAAAACCAAAAAAAAAAAAAAAACGCACCTGCGCGTAGAATTGGCGGTCCAAACACTGCGCCCATACGTACAGCGGGTGCAAAAACGCCGAGTAGAACGTCGACGAGCTCGCCGAGCTTCCATCGCCACCAGCACCAGCAGCACCCCCCTTCCCCGTCTTGGCGGAGTCAGCCAAAAAGTCCTGCTCCGTGCTACCAAGCGCTTGCCCCCCTTCTCCCGCAGGATGGAACGGCACGGCCCCGCAAACGCGAGCCGCCAGCGGAGCGCGCGCGCGGTAGTCGGGGCGCCAGATGAGACTCGCGAGGAAGCCGCAGAGCTGCGCGTGCATGGCCCTCAAGGCTAGGAGGTTCAGCGCGCAGGCCAGCCTCGCGTAGGTCGGCCACACGCCGCGGCTGAGCGAGTCCGTCAGGCGAACCAGGTGGTCGCGCTCCTCGGCCGGTCCGGGAGGGGGGGGGCGCTGCGCCGCGGCATCCCTGCCCCCTCCAAATGCCGCGCTCGGGATGGACTCCGGCAGGGACTCCTCGGTTGGCGCATCCGAGACGGTGGATACCATCGGCAGTTTCGTCTTCTTGGACAAAGTTGGTCGTCCCTCCAGACTAGACTCCCATGGTTCGAGCCCCAGAGTCTCGAACTCGGGGCGCGGCAGGCTGCAAAAACATACACATATGTGTATTTATGCCAGCATGAGGGGGGGGGGGGGGAACGAAGCGCGGAAAAATAGATCCGTTGAGATTTGTATATATAGGACGGGAAGAAAGAACCGTTGAAAAGCATTCAGACGGAAAAAATAGAACCGTTGAAAACCGTGGGACGGGGAGGAATAACCGTTGAGAGAACCGATAAGACGGGAAATTAGAACCATTGAGAATCGTTAGGACGGGAAAATAGAACCGTTGAAAACCGTTAGGAGGGAACATAGAACTGTTGGCAACCATTGGGAGTATATGCTGCACGTGTGCGACGAAGGGCGACTGCAACATGGGGTGGCGTAGGGTGGGGTCGGGGACTGAGACCCCTAAAACCTCCGTTCGTTAACCCGAAAGCAGTAGTGTCAGGATTGAGCCCCAATAAGCTTATCAAAAACAACCGAAACCGGCGGGGGTGTACACGGGTCCACATTCATCCATGAATCCATGTTTGCAAGGCGCGCGGGAATCGGGCGGGGGGGAGGGGGGGGGGGAACTCATGTCGTGCACGGCCGTAGTCGTATGAGAGGGGGGGGGGCACTCGCATCTAAAGTGCGCAGCCGTCGGATAAGAGAAGGGAACGAGGATGGGGCGCGGGGGTGTACTCATGTTGTGCACGGCCGTAGTCATGTCGTGCACGGCCGTAGTCGTATGAGAGGGGGGCTTTAGCGAAACCACAGCCACCCAAATGCGCGGCAAAGCGCTTGTGTCTACAAGCGTGCCACCCTTGCCCCCCAACAATCAGGAGCGAACGCTACCACGCAACACGTCGAATGAAAAAAAAAGCGGAATTGTCCCCCCTCGTCCTGCTGTTCCAAACTCACCGAGAGAGTGCGACGAGCAACTCCGCATTCGGCGTGTCCTTCCAGGCCCGACGCTCGTGCCCCCCACCGCCGCCACCGCCGCCACCGCCGCCGCCAGGGTTGCGGCTCTCTTCCGCCTCCATGGACGCTGGAGGGCATCCCACCAACGCGGCCGTAACATCGTATCTGCGAAGCCCCACAGCACAGTACAGTACAGCACCACAAAGCCGAGTTTTCGTAAGACCGTCCTGTTAGGGCGTGGCTCAGTGGCATACGCTTGGTAGTGACAGCGTTCCAGGTATCATATATATAGAGGCGTTTCGTTCCACCTTTCAACGGTCGAACGATGCACCTGGGATGATTTGTTTAGCTTCGTGTACTGTATACGAGAATATTTAGCAGAATGTCGTTCCATCTGTCAAAGGGGAAAATAACGCACTTGGTACGCATGTAACATTGTCTCGTGTGCATACTGTTTTAAGCAATATTCTGTTCGATATATCAACGAACGGTAAAAAAAAACGTATCTTGTGGTATACAATATCGTTTGGTGCATATAGAGTGCTTGCTGTAAGCAGCATGTCCTTCAACGTGTCAACGTTAAAAAAAAAAAAAAAAAAGCGAAACGAAACGAAAAACACACACAAAAAAAGAAACGCACCTCCTCCCCAAGGCCTCCACCAACAGCCCCGCCCGGAAGCCCACCGCCGCCTGCGCCCTCGCGCGAGAGCTAAGCCTCAAACACCCCCGCGCATGCAGCGCCAGGCACAGCTCCAGCTGGAAGGCGGCCGACCTCAGCTCCGACAGATGCGGCCTCAAGTTCTCCAGCCCCAAACCGCCGGCCGCCTCCGCCGCCGCCGCCTCCGCCACCCGCGCCGCCGCCGCCTTCCTCTCCGCCGTCGCCGCCGCCACAGCGGCCGTGATGAAAGACCCCGCAGGCCTCGCGCGTTCCGGCGCGTTCCCTCTCCCCCCCCCTCCGCCGCCGCCACCGCCATCGCCGTCCGGGTTCTCCGCCTCCGATAACGCCTTAGCGTCAGCCTCTTCCTTGGCCGCCTCGGCTTCCGTCCCCAGTGCCCTCGCGTGCGCCGCTCGCAGGCTCAAGTCTTCCAGGTGGGCCTGCCCGTGCGCGCTGCAGCACTGCACCAGCCTCCCGGCCGCGGCGCACACCGCGGCATCGACCGCCACCGAGCGGTCGAGCGCGTTCAGCAGCAGGCACAGCGCGCCGAGCCGACGCGATCCCCCCGCCGAGGCGTGGCACAGCGCCCCCGCCGCCGCAGCCGTTAGCGCCCGCGCCGACAGCCCGTACGCGTCGCACAGGCCCGCGGCCGCCGCGCGGATAGCTTCCAGCAACGCCGGTTTGGTACCGCCGGCGGCACCAGCGGTAGCTGCTTCGCCGAGGGACTCGATGGCGAACGCCATGTTAGGCGCGGTTGGGGCGAGCGCGTCGAGGCCACCGAAGAGGTGCCGGAGCTCCCGCAACAGCCGCTTGGTGGCCGCCTCGTACGCCAAGTCTTCCGCCCACAAGGCCCACCGCTGGGGCACGGGCAAGTCGGCGTCCGGCTTCGAAGGCTGAGAGGTACTGCTGGACAACACAGCAATGACCGCGACAATAACCATAGCAGAGACAAGCCGGGGGGGGGGGGGGGGGGGGGGCGAGAGCACGGATAGATTGGTTAGGTTACTAGTTCGAGCGGCGTCTCCTTAACGGTGCCGCAGCATGCACGAAATCAAGCACGACGCAGATAAAAACCGCATACCACTGTACACACACGCAGCGAAAAATCAACCATGGCACGCAGCGAATACCAACTCTGCCCACCTACCAGACCAAACACACGAACCGGCACGACACGACATGAACCCTCGTCTCGGAAAACGACAACCCCTGCCAATCTCACAACCACGCCCCCCGCCCCCCCCGCCTTCACCCCCACATTAACTTGCACAATTAACAACTCACCCATGCACGTCCTCTTTAGCGTCCGCCGCCGCCGCCGCCGCATCACCACCACCACCACCACCACCACTGTCAGCAGTGCCATCGCCATCCTCAGCGTACTGCCGCTCCGTAAACTCATCGTACCCGTCCCAGCTAGGCTCCCCCCCCTCCGGGTAGCAGTAGCCGCGCGCGGGCACACCGCGGGGACCCCTGCGGGGGGTTGCATGCGAGAATCCGCCGTGAGCTTCGCCCGGGCTGCAAGCGCCGTGCCGCGAGAGGCTCGGTGTCCAGATGGCGCTCGTCGGAGGGGAAGGGGGCTCCATCGGCAGCGACGCCGAGCGCAGCTGCAGGGGCTTGCGGCTGGGGGCCGAGCCGTCGCCGTTAAGGGGCGCAGGAACTCTAACTCTCGGCCCGTCGAAATCGCCGAACACGTCACCCGAAAGCTCGCCCGACGCCGCGGCGGCTGCTTCTGCCGCCGGATTGGGTTTGGGCTTTGCGCGAGCAGGAGGGTCGAACGCACCAAACATGTCGCCGGACAGCTCGCCCGACGCCGCGGCAGCTGCTGCTGCCGCCGGATTGGGCTTGGGCTTGGGCTTTGCGCGAGCAGGAGGGTCGAACGCACCAAACATGTCGCCCGAAAGCTCGCCTGAGGTGGCCGCAGCTGCTGCAGCTGCCCGTGACGGCTTGGGCTTGGGTTTTGCGCGAGCAGGCGGGTCAAACGCGTCGAACATGTCGCCGGCAAGCTCGCCCGACGCCGCGGCGGCTGCTGCTGCTGCCGGCGTGGGTTTGGGCTTTGCACGAGCAGGCGGGTCGAACGCACCAAACATGTCACCCAAAAGCTCACCGGAAGAGGCTGCGGCTGCTGCTGGCTTAGGCTGCGTGCGGGGAGGCCCGTCGAAGCCACCGAACATGTCGCCGGAAAGCTCGCCCGACGCCGCGACTGCCGCTGCCGGCTGGGGCCGCGTGCGAGGCGGCCCGTCGAAGCCGCCAAACATGTCCCCGGACAGCTCGCCGGATGCCGCGGGCGACTCCTTCGGATTCTCCGGAGACGAAACCATCCCCGAAAAATCGTCTACCCCCTCTTCCTCTTGTTTCTTCTCCTTGGCGGCTTGCTGCTCGGCTAGTTCCGCCGCCCACTCTCCCCCAGCGTTGCTCCCGAGGACTTCCAGCGCGGAAAGCTCCATCCCGTTTCGCGCGAGGTACTCCACCGTTGTCAGGCGCACCGCCGCCACCCTTTGCGCGGCCACCAACACATTTATCTTCGCGCCACCGCTACCACCACCGCCGCCGCCGCTACCGCCCCCGCCAGCAGCGGCGTCGCCGTTGCTGGAAGACAGCAGACTCCCACCACCGCGCCCGACGCTCGTCCTCCAGCCGCCTCGCCCTTGCAGGGGCTTGCTCTTAACTTGGAGCTGCTTGAACTTCGACACGAGGAAAGGCCTGGTCGCGACATCAATGGAGCGGTTGCAGATGCCCAGACCCGCGGTCCCATCCGCCACCACGGTCGACGTGGTTTCTGAGGGGAGTTCCGGGGAGGAGGGAGGCGTGCCTGCGGTGGCGGCGTTATGCTCGGCGGCGGGGCCGCGACACAGCGCCCGAAGGGCTCGGTCCGGCTGCCCCAGCCAGAACAGCGTCGCACACTCCAAGAACGGGTTGCGTTGGCGAGGAGTGACTTGGCCTGGGCCTATAGCCGCGAACGATTTCGTCCGACTCATGCCGCCAAGCCTGAGGACGAGCAGGAGGGCGACGGCAAAGGACGACAGAGGTGACGTGCGCGAGATGGGGAGACGGGGGGGGGGTGATATTCAATACAGGATACACACGCCAACAGCGTTACACGATCAAGCAAGGAGTTGATAAGTACACGCAGTTACGTGCCGAGGGTAATTCCCACAGTAGTCACGACCGTAGAGTGTGTTCAAAATGAAAAACGATACGTAGCCGCCACCTCCGTGACACGAGAAAAAAGCAAACCCACCGCAGAACAATACCACCGCCCTACCTCCCCCCCCCCCCTACCGGTCCGCCCCGTGCCATTACGGCATACTCATACATCATGAAGTTATGAAAAGCAGCGACCTTGATTGAAATTGAAAGACTGCTCGTTTTTTGCTCACCCTTGCCAGCTCTTGGGCACGTCGTACTCCCCGTCGAAGGTCGGCAAAAACTCGTCACGAAGCAGCTTCTTGCTTGCGCCCCCTAGAGACGCGTGGGCGGTGGCCGCGTCTACCTTGTCCTCGTCGTCGTCTCCGCCACCGCCCCCGCCGCCCCCGAACCCGCCACCGAATCCGCCACCAAACCCGCCACCAAACCCGCCCCCGAATCCGCCGCCGCCGCCGCCGCCGCCGCCGCCACCGAACCCTCCACCGCCGAGCCCTCTAGCAGAGCCTATCGTCGGCGCCATCCCTCCGTCGCGCACCTCGACCAGCCTCGCAATCACGAGGGCCAGCTGCATGTCTTTTACGTGCATCAGAATCACCTTCGTTGGGGGGGGGGGGGAAGGAAAAAATAAACGAAACATGAGAAGAAAGAACGAAAAAATAAGGAGTGAGTGGGTTATATGTGGTGATGGTGTTAGTAGAAACCCGGGAGGGACGGGAACGGGGGGGGCGTACTCATTGTCATGCATGGTCGTAGTCGAATGTATGACCATAGACCTACAATGCCGGGACGGGCGGGGGGGGGGGTAGAGAGTGTCGGGCCACCTCTTGGGGAAGGGTAGGGGAGGGGGTTACATTATAGGGAGGTCGACGGCGTGCGGGAGGGAGGGCGGGGGCTCTGGATGCCGCGGTTTCGACGCCAGCCGGCAGGCAGGGCCTTCTCGCGTTCGCTCGCCTGCGCTGAACTTACGCAGTATCTACTTCGCGACAGCAGCAATACATCGCCTTTCCCTGTCCTGCGTCAGGTTGTTTTCTTTTGACTTTTGCTTTTGCTTTACCGAGCCTTGCTTTGTTTTCCCTTTTCCTTTGCAACCCACGCCACAACACGACCCCAGAAGACACGGCGCATCATGTCACACGCGCTTTGCTCCACGATTCTCGGCGAACGCCGAGCAAGTGCTTCAAACACCGACCAAGACGGCACAACTCCTTTCAACAATTAACTTCCTAGAGCTAGGTAGGTAGCAGCGAAGGGGAGCAGGGAGCAGCAGCGGTCACAAGCGCAACACCTGGAATACCGATCTAGGAATATTTTTCGACCAACCTTAGCAACCCCCCCCCCCCCTCACCTGCAAGGCCTCCTTCACCATGGCAGGCCGCGCCAGTAGGAACACCGCGGCGGCGGCCTTGAAACTTCTCTTCCTGAGGAGGATGTAGGCGTTTTTCTCCGCCACCGAACGTCCCCGGGGTGAGCTGAAGTCGTGGGAGAGAAGCTTTTCCAGGCGCTGGCCCTGAGTTGCGCCTTGGGCTGCGGGGGCACAAGTAAGAGGGCAGGACAGCGGGGGGGCTTGGTGCCGAGAGACAAGAATGGAAATCGTCTGCCTGTCTTGTCTGGCTGTTTGTCCGTGCGTCTAACGCTGTCTACCGGTCTGTCATGCGAGCTCTCGCCAGCGGTCCAGCAGTTCGTTCAGCCAACCATGTTTAGTCCAGTTCAACCAATCATGCTTGCCCAATTCAGCAAGCAACGGAGACCAGCGGACGGGGGAGGGGAGGGGGGAAAGGTCCTGTTCGGCCAACCACGTCCGCCTACCACAGTCAATCATGATTCTCCAGTTTAACCAATCAAGTTTGTCCAGTTCAGTCAGTCACGTTTGCCCCTCACACAGCCCACCCGGCCAAAAATCTTCTTTCGGTGCAGCCAACCATATGTGTCCAGTTCAGCCATTGATGTTTGTGCTTTATATACCGGCGCAACATCTCCTCGGGAGACAACGTCGAATACCCCCCCTCCCCTTCCTTCCCTCCCCACGTCTAACCCCCGTGTTTGAAATAAAAAAAACGCGATTCGGAGCTGCCTACATTGACCGCTGCTAGCGTTGATGTCTCCTTCTTGACCGCTAAGCTGCCGCTGTCCCACGAACCCCCTGTCCGCCTTGGCCAGGGCCAACAGCTTCTTTTCCTTGCCAAGCACAGCGAAAAAGATGGCAGCCTGCCACAAAAAAACGCACCAACAAGCGGTTGGAGGTAGCGAGGGGGGGGGGGGGTACTCATGTCGTGCATGGCCGTAGTCGTATGGGGGGTGTGTGGATAGGGAGGGTTAACCAGCAGTCGACAGGAGACGGATGCTTCTTGCGTTCATGTGCGGCGATTTCCTCATTTTTCGCTGCGATAGCGTGGAAGGGAAGGAGGTGCCCCAAGCCCCTGACGGTCTCGCGCAAGCCAACCTCATCCCAAAACCTTAAAAGGCCTTAACATCTCCGAACCTCACCCCTTATCCTTGCCAACGAGATCATCATCCCGAAACTTCGAGGCACCAAAGTCAACACGAACAACACAAGCCGTCGCGACCGGAAAAAAATCCCAAAAAGAGCCACGCCACTCCACTTACCGCCATGATGTCCTTGTCCTGCAAGAACGTGTTGGCAGCCACGACCTCCGCCACTCTCTGCAGCTCCGACACGTCTCGCACCCACAGCGGGAGCAACATCGCCCTCGCGTCCCCCCAAGTCAGCCCCGTCCCCGCAGCCACCCCGACCCCGCCGCTCCTGGGACAAACCATCTCCAGCACGTCTTTCTGCGTGCTGGAGGGCGCCAGCAGCATGGCCAAGGCCGCGGATGAGGCCATCCCAGTCTCGGCGCCCTTAGCTCCGGCGCCGGCCCTGCCCAGCCGCGCGCGCAGCCCACGGGCGAGGAGGAAGATGCTGGCACACTCGTCTGACTGCACCGGCGGCGCGACCGTCGGCTCGGCGGGGTTTTTCCGGAAGCCCCCAACGTCGGGGGAGGAAGGGGACGGGGGGTTATCTTCCGGCACCGCCTTCGCGGAGGAGAACAGCGCCGCGGCGGTGTCCCCGGCGGAGGCACCACCTCCACCGCCGCCCGTGGACGATTTCGCCGGTCGCGAAGCCACAGGGCCGATGTCTTGGCCCAGCGCCTCGTCTAGGAGCGCTGACAGGGCCGAAAGCTCGGCGCCGGACAGGTTAAGGAGGCGGAGCGGGACGCCAGCGGCGGCAGCTGTGTCGGCTACGTCGCGTGCGCTCGCTGGCGTGGCGTCGCGGGCGGGGGCATTACCTTTGAGGAAGTGGCGCGTGCTGGCGTGCGGCAAGCGGCGGACGCTCGGGCCGTTGGTGTTGAAGCTCTGAGACCCTTCCCCTCCACCGTCACCCTCGTCGTCCGGCCCCTGTTCGTCCTGGAGGCGGTCGCTCAGATAGGACGCGAAGCACTCCTTCAGTTTTCCCAGGCTGCCTTCCGACGCACCTCCTGCCCCCACGCCGGTGCTGCCGCCGCTGCCACCGTGCGCCAGGAAAGGGACTACCGTTCCGGCCATGACCCCTCCATCGGCCTCCTGTTCGGAATCCTTGGACACCCACCGAAGGATGGAGAGGATGCGCTCGCGGCCCCTTTCCCACCCACCACCGTCGCCACCGCCATCGCTGCTGCCGCCGATCGACAGCGGCGATCCCTTCCCTGCGTCCCGCCCCACCATCAAGCTGGTGCACCACAGGGCCACCAGGCTTTCGGGGTGCCAGTCTTCCAGCCGCCTCCCCTCGCGGGTGGTGCCTCCCCTCAACCCGGCTATCTCGTCGCGCAGAAGAGGGAGGGGGGGCGGGGGCGGGAGGGCGCTAACGGCGGCCTCGGCGGCGGCAGCGGCTGCCGCAGCGGCATTCTTACTGCTGTACGTTTCCGACTCAGGGACCGTGCCCATGGTTGGCTGGGTGGGGGGCAATTGGGCATTCCTGGTTCGTACCAAGGACAGCGCGAGGTTGCGCTGATACTTCGCCATGAGTCCCTGCAACAGAGCGGAGTGAGGCGGGGTGGCATAGGGTGAGGTGGCGTGAGATGGGATGAGGTGAGGTGGGGCTGGATAGGAAGGGAGGGGGACGGTTAAGGTGGTGTTGAGGATGGGGAGGGGGGGTCCAAACAAGCTTTCTTAACACTGCAAAGGAAGTAACCGAATAATCGGCGTGAACTAAACACAAGCAGGTGCAGAACACAGCGAGCGCATTGAACATTCACCGGACAAAATACCGATATAATTTTCGGCGCCAGGCGGGCGCGGGGTGGGGTAAGGCGGGGCCGGGGCATCTCCGCTCACCTGGCAGAAATCACGGAGGCCGGCGGTGCGACACGTCAGCAGAGACGACGGGTTCGCCACCCGGAACACGGGCGACCACACCCAGTCTCCCTCGACCCCCGCCGTCACGCCAGCCGCAGCTGCAGCGCTGCCTCCCTGGGCAGGAGCCCCCGTGAGGCCCGGGAAGCCCTTAGCCGACAAAACCGGCTGCCTCCTCTCCCTAGCCAACACCGTGACACAGCCCGCGACCGACACGCATAGGCAGTGGCCGCACACCGCGGCACCCCGCTCGTCTCCCGCCTCGGGCGACACCCAGCACATCCCCTCCACCTTCTGCCCCGAGCGCAGCAGACCCGGCAGAGACACCGCCCCCTCCTTCTTGAACACGCTCCTGGGGTACGGCGTCTTAGCGCAAGACCACACCTCCACCATTGGCGGCTGTGCGCCGGCACCCGACGAGGGTTCCGGCGAAGCCGAGGCCGGGGCCGTTGCGGGCGCCGGTCGCCCCTGGCTTGGGCCCACCGACCGCGCCACCGCCAGGAGGGTAGGCGAGGCAACCGCGACGAGTGCCGCGAGAGGGGGGGCTCCCCCCCCGCCGTCACTAGCAGCGGGCCCGCCGAAAGGCTGGCAGATGTCCACCCTGCTCAGGGCAAAGGTCGCCTGCTTGTTTCCGAGCTTGCTCTCGCCCTTACCCTTACCCATACCTTTGTCCAGGTCCTTGCTTTCGTTGGCGGAGGTATGGGCGCAGGAGACACACCACCGCCTGACCCAGCCGTCCGCGCACACCGCTTCCGCCGTCGCCCTCCCATTCGTCGGCGCTCCGGGGGGCGTCTTCTCCCGGTTGAACGCCACCGGGTGCTTCCCTTCTTCAAGGGGAGCCCGACACACCTCCGCCACCGCCACTCCTCCCTCAGGGGCAACCCGCACCAATAACGCCACCACGTACCCCTCACCATCGTCACCGCCGCCTCCGAAACTCTTCGAGGGTGATGGTGATACTCGCGCGGGGCGGTAACCCAACAGGAGTGCCTCGCGCCCCCTCCTCCGGTCCCCGGGAGGGTACACCCCAATCTCGGCCCACCGCCCCTCCACAAGGGGCGACGACCCTTTGCCCCCAGCGCCCAAACCAAGCCCCGTCCCTACTGCCCCTTCCTCTTCCTCGCCGCCACTCTCGCCCAGCCATGGCAGAAGCGTGCATGTCTCGAACGCGGGCACCTCGTCGCTGCCGAACGAACGCCAGCGCAAGGGCTGCTTGTCTGCATCCGTACTAGCCCACCCCGCCGCCGCCGCCGACCCCGCGGAGGACCCCCGTCCCGATCCCGCCTTCTTCGAACTCCCTCGGGCGTACCATCCCGTGCGGGGCTTGGGGCTGCGGTTGGTGGAGAGGGAGGCCGCGGCCGCGGTGCCCGGCTTGGGGGTTGACTCTCGGAAGGTGAGCTCAAGCGAGACGGCCCCGCCCTCCATGCTCTCCCGCCTCGCCTGGAGGGTTGTTTTTTTGTTTCATCGTCAGGGCAAGAGGAGGGGGAGCGGGGGGTGGGGGCGGGGTAGGAGGAAGGAGAGGGTAGGGCGGGAGTTATGAGGAGGCGGCGGAGAGAAGAACGAAGACGAGGAAGAGGGCGAGGGGGTAGGAGGGTGAGGAGGGGGGGAGAGAGAGAGGGAGACGGGGGGGGGGGAGGGGTGGGGGCGTACTCATTTGTTGCTTGCCTTAGTCATTTGGCCATTGACCATGCATCCCTTTCGAGACGGAGCACCGAGACGAGGGGGGGAGGTCAGTGGACGAGAGACCCCTCGGATGCTTGGTTCGGTGCTGTATATGTTTCGGGGTGTGTGCGGCGGTCGAGAGGGAAACAAGGCTGCACGACGGACCCCACGTCCGCTCGTATCGTGTATGGTGAAGGCCGCAGGGCATCGAGGGTATTTATCCACGACTGGTGGTGACACTACTGTATGTATGGGACACACGCCCTTTTCGTTGACAGGGCTGAAACAATAAACGACGCACTCAACCGGCGGCGTTATTGCCGAGAGGAAGAAGGGGAAGACGCGGCGGATCGAATCGCCATGCTTGACCTTATTTGGCCTTGTTGCCCGGCGTTGCTTTGCGTTGCCGTCGTCTTTGCAGCGGTGCTTGCGGTTACAAAGCCAACAACCAAAAGCCAACCCCACCTTGCGAATGAGCGACGTCGCCTCTTCCCCATTGAGCCCTTCGACGCTGTGTCCGTTGATGTCTACCAGCTCGTCTCCCGGGCGCATCCTTCCGCTCGCCTCTGCAGGGAGCATCTCGCTCGAGTCCGGGTGCCTCACAAACGTCGAGACCTTGACCTGAAAAAAAAATGCATTGCACCAACGACATAAAACGGAGCGAGATGCAGAGAGTAAGAGGGGTAAGTAGAGGAAAAATCACCCCAGGCTGAATATTGAAAATAAGAAAACTGAAGTTTTTTTCGGAACTCCCCCCCACCCTCCGGCCCGACAGGGGGGGCACAACATGTTATATCTGTAATACTGATCAAATATCTGATACCCGTACGTATACATCGCGAAGTATAGTATTTCCTGGAACAGAACACCCGAGGTACAGCGAGAAACAAATCAGGACCGTTTGGATATGAACAGTAATATCCAAACGGTTCTCACATTTGCTGGACAGAGTGGCGTATACCCGACTAAAATAGTCTACGTACAGCTACAGGCTTTATCTCCAGGGCTCTAACGGAAGCCGCGGCACAGCGACGCGATCATGCTCGGGCAAGGAGGGGAAGAGGTGGGGGTAGGGCGGGAGGTTGCCGACAAATCCTTGCCGACACACGTGCGCACAGGCATATCGACACATGAACAGGGACACCTAGCGGATGGACGGGGAAACCTACGCAAGAACAGAAATACCGACGGATGGACGGGAGGATACCGACGCATGGATAGATGGAGATCCGACGTATGGACGGTGGTACCGACTAATGGGTGGGAGTAATGGCGGGCGGGAATGGGATGCTCACGGATGGGGGTACCGACGGACGGGCGGACGGGGATACCGACGGATGGATGAGCGGGGATACCGACGGGCTGACGGGGATACCCACACACGGAAAATACGAGTATCTATGGATGGGGATATCGACTAATAGGGATACCGACGGAAGGGGATACCGACCGAAGGGGATGCAGACGGAATGGGATACCGACGGATCGGATACTGACGGACGGACGGAGCAACCTCTCACCCGACTATCCTCGAAAGCGAGGGTCAGCCCTAGCCCGTACTTGGAGTCCAGAGGGAGCACGACGGTCTTCTCGAGGGGAGCCTTGTCCAGCCTCAACGCGGCACCCCCGAACTCCGCCCTCGCCCTCCGGCTCATCATCTCGGGCGAGGAAGACCCGTCCTCGCCCTTTGAGTCCTCCATATAGCCCTTCAGATGCAGGTGCCGCTCGGAGTGCGACAGCGACACCATCGACCCCGTCGATGACATCGTCGACCCTACCCTGCCGGACAGCCCCCGCCCGCCTCCAGCCCCGCCCCCCCCGCTCCCCGCCCCAAAGGAAAAGCTTGCGGGTCCAGCGCCGCCGGCGCTGGCACCATCGGCGGGGGGCGACTCGCTCGAAGAAGCCCCGTCGTCTAGCTCGAAGACGTGGAGGCGGGAGTCGGCATCAATCACGGCTAGTGCGGGCGGCAGGGCCTCAGCGCCGACCCAGTCTGCCAGCCACAAGGCGTGCTTCATGTCTCCCTGCCCCGCCCCGTTGCTGGCACTGCCGGCGACACCGCCGGCGGGCCTGCGGCCGCACGCGTCGCTGCAGCCAGACGCATTGGTCTTAGTCTTCGCCTCGCCGTCCTTACCCCGGCACCCGCTGCATCCCAGCGTTAGGCTGGGGAGGGAGTACGGCACAAAGGACAGCTCGTCGCCGGACCGGACCTTCTGCGCCAGATCGCTGAAGACGGGGGCGACCCTGTCTTTGCCCCTCGCGTCCCCGCTGCCACCTTTACCACCTTTACCACCGCCGCCACCACCGCTATCGCCGCTGGAGGAGTCGCTGGAGCTGTCGCTGTTCATCGAGCCGCTGACGGGGGCGCCGCTTGCTCGCTCGGGCTCACCCCCGGCCGTGTGCCCCAGCCGGCTGCTCTCGCCCTCCCGAGGCTTACAAGGGATACACTGGAGGTGGCTGCCGCCGTTAACCCAGCTGTCGACCTCCACCGCCCACCCACCCTTCCCGCTAAGCCTCGCGATCAGGGGCAGGTTCGGGTGAGGAATGCCCTCAACGTCCCAGTGTCCTCCCCCGGACGGCAGCCCGTCCTCCCTGGAGACATTGGCCCCTCCACCCCGCTTCCGCGACGAACCCGCCTCCCCGTTGGAACCCCTCGGAGCAGAGCCCGCCGACGATGATTGGCCAAGCGGGAGCACCACCGAGCGCGTGTTGCGGAACACAAACCTGCCCCTAGCGCTCGCGCGGTGAACCCTCGCTGTCATGACGGCTATCGTGCCCCCTGCCGCGCGAGCCACTACCTGAAGCTCCGTCGGCGCGCCGTCAGCGCTCTGCGCGTCGTAGTACCCCACGGCACTGACTTGCGGGAATGGTGACCCCCTGCCGCCAACGGCGCCGCCGGGGGGGGCGGATAAGCCGACCGACCAGCTGAAGGGGAGGGAGGCTACCTCGACGGGCTCCGGAAAAGTCCGACCGTCGGGCAGCGGCATGTTCTTGAGGCTCCAAAGAAAACGCCTGCGGAGCGGGGGGGGCGGGGGACGGAGGGCGGGGAGGGGAGTTGGCGTGGAGGGGGGCGGCGGGAGAGGGGGCTATCGGTGAGCCGGTGATCGGTGCTATGCCTTTGATGGCACCTTATCACTTCATGGCTAGCAGATGTTCGCCTGCAGCTGAGGTCTGTTTCGAGGCGCTTTCGTGAGCAAGGTGAAGCCATGATTATTTCGCCGCGCTACCCCCCCCTCCACCCTCTGTCCCCGTATATAACATCAGCATCACTGACGATGAACAACATCTGCGGCGGAGCCGTGTCACCTCGAGCTTCGACAGGCAAAGCTACGTTCAGACGTATTGCCTCCTACAACAACAACTGGGAAATCGATACCGATGCCCCCGCCCCCCCCCGCTACCACCAAAGCATCCATGCCCGCCAAGCAACAGAACCATAGACCCGCCGAAAAGCATGAAGCAAACCTCCCACCCCCCAACCCCACCCCCCACGCTTTGCCAGCGCTGACACTACCAGCCCTCTCTCACCTGCCATCGTCGCCGCAGCCTACGACCCAGTTGTCACTGCGGAAAGGCCTGCCCCCCGACTGCTGCTCCTGCTGGTGCAAGAGGTGGTACGCCGGCCCCGCCCTGCTCCCCTCATCGTGGACGAGGTCTCTGCTGTGGCTGCCAAAGTACGCCCACCTCACGAACCCTACCGAGGTCAGCCTGCGAAACTGTCAAAGTAAGATTGGGGCGCGGGGGCAGGGAGGGGAGGGCACGGGGTAGTTCGGTATTGAGGCGGTGGCGTGTGCGAATATTCCAGAGGGGGGGGGGGAGAAGGGGTCGTGAAAAACAGCACCCACACGTATGTCTACCAAAGAAAACGGTCCCGTTCGGTTACCGGCATACACATGTCGGGCGATAGAAAACAGTGCGGTATTGTATGTTCGGTTCGGTGCGGTTCGGTTCGAAGAATCTCAGTGAGAGATCGCACCAAAGGCATCGCAAGAAGTGGGAGAAAATACGCAATGGGTGAGAGCCCATCTCCCACCTTTAGAGCTGAGAGATTGCGTCCTGCTTTCGATTTCAAGCTGAAAATTCGTTTTAGTAGTTTGACAGCAGTCCAACACAGCGGCATACTATCAATAGTTTATCATACCTATGGTTTGTTGTGGCTCATCCCCTTCTAGCCCTTGTCGCCCCCTTTATTCGTTGTAGCTCAGATCTGGAGTCTCTACGCAGGGCTCCGCTATGTTATACCTCCCCTTCTATATGTGGCAATACAACTACGGCCATGCACGACATGAGTACACCTCCCCCCTTCCCGCCGCGGTACACGCCTTGGTGTCTTGCTAGTCATTAAATATTACGGCGCCCCCTTCCAACCAAAAATCCGGCGTAATCGCGGGTGACAACCTCCTTCCGACGAGGCGACGAACCGCGAGCGAGAGACAATGTAGTAAGTTTCACCTTATGCTTCCTCCGTACCAAGACTTGATCGTGGCAGCCTGCTCGAACTTCACCGTCCCCCTCTCGGTCGCCAGCGATTGGTGTTCGTCGCTCTGCTGCTCTATCCAGACGCGAGCGCTGGTTGTATCGAGGGAGCAGCGGTGGCGATTGGGCAATGTCACAAGAGAGCAAAAACAAAAATATAGAGATGAAACTTTATCTAGCCATAGTGCATTAAGAAGCCCCCCCGTTGGTCGTGGCAGAAGGCCTTGTTCAAAGCCAAAACTTACATACCGGTAAACGACACGACTTTGACATGTTACGTTTACAGACAGTAAGTCCCCAACCCCCCCCACATATGAGTGCAACAGGTCTCAGCAATACCAACATGTTAATGTACGTATGCAGGAGGTCATCAGTAACCAATGGCCCCTTCAACAGCCTTCGCACCACAAAGCCAAACACGGAAAAAGAAAAACGAAGCAAAAATGAGTAAGAACACGAAAAAAAACAGTCTAAATCAAGGGCCATACATAATAACCAATGTAAGTAAACAAGGGCGCTTCGCTCCGCGGGCGGCGGAACGCTCGGTCACAAGGAAGAATAGACCGCAATGTGAATCAAGCGGACGGAGAGGTCCACGATTTTAGGTGCAAACTGACGAGTTGCAAATGCCAAGAGCTCGATGCTAAAAAACGAGTGTAGGCCGGGCAGATTTCGATTTCTTAGTTCGTTTTGAAAACACAGTGAGCTGTATCCTAAAGGCTCGACAGCATGCTGGCTCTGGCCAACTCTTCCTGCTTGCTTGCGTGGTCGCGCTCTGATCGGCAAGTACGCGCTTTGCTGCTTTGTTCAGGGCTGATTGCACTGCTGTGCTGTGTTGTGCTCGCGGTAGATGCTCGACGACAACACGCTCCTACGTATGAAAAAAAGGTCCACAAAAACGAAACATTGGAAAAATAAGTCTCTCGTAAAAAAAAAATAGAAAGGAAAAGTACTCGCCGGCAAGTAACACAAGAAGGCGGTGTTCAGGTGGGGGCTCTCTGAGAGGCCAGAGAGGTGTCAACGGAGCCCCCTGAGGAATACGAATTTATGTCAGAACGCCATCTCCAACAGCAATATGAACATAGCAATACTGATACTACACTACTAATATTATGTAGTACAACCACCACACAAACACAACCGCCACAACAACCATCACCCCAGTCAGTAGTAGTACGCAGCAGCTTCGACCGTCCAACCCCAAGACAATCAATACTATCCCCCCACCGGGCACCTTCCGTCCTCGCCGAGGGTAAGCAAGTAGTCCTGCTGAGCGCCGGGACCCCGCCCCCAGACCACCTGCGCCAAGGGTCCTCCAGTCGCCAGCACCGTAGCCGGCTGGAACGTCCACGGACCCTCGCCCTGCCCGCCCGACCCTGCCCCGCCTGCCGCCTGCTGCTGATGCTGCGCCATGGGATAACCTTGCACCTGGCTGCCCCCGTACTGGCTGTTCTCCCAGGGTTTTCCCTGCGTGGGCATGTTTCTGCGGCGCAACCAGAGGGTCACCTCGTCACTTCCCTTGCACGCCGCCGCGAACATACACCCGCAGGGGGAGGTGGCCAGGGCGACGAAGTTGGGCGGGGGCAGTAGGCGCCCCGCCGAAACGCTCTTCCGCACCCACTTGCGCGAGAGGCGGAGGGAGTTCCGGTACACGGAGCGGGGAGGGACGGAGGCGTTTCCGTGTGCAGTTGCACCCCCCTCTCCGCTGCCGCCTCCGCGGGTTCCGCTGCCGCGGCGGCCGCGGCCACCGCCCCCCCCGGCGTAAGAATCTACCGAGTCTTCGTCGCTGCCAGATTCGTCCGAGGAGAAGCTGTTGGCGTTGGCGTTCGGAACGGCGCGGTTGTTGCTCCAAACGCTGATAGCCTTTTGGGGCGGTGGAAGAAAGTGGGGGCGATTCGGAATGGGAGATAAATGGTAAGGAGGCGGCGCAGAGGCGAGGGGTGGCGTACCGTTTCGGTACGTTCGATGTAGCAGCCGCGCGCGCATGGGGGGGGGTACTCATGTCGTGCATGGCCGTAGTTGTATGGGAAGGGGGTACTTCATTTTCATGCATGGCCGGCTGCTGTAGACCAAAGAAGATCGCATCCCTATACACAATGCCGGGGGGGGTGGAGAGCAACTTCAAGTACAACAATTTTAAAGGTCACTAGAGAGCAGTACTGTTCGGCCAGTGACGGGGTACAATACATATACCACCGGTGCAGCACTTCGGGCATGGCGCACTGCTGCGAGGTGCAGCAGCACTGCGGCGTACCAGGTACGTACTCGTTGTATTCAGTGTTCTGGGCGTAACAATGAGAGTCATGAGGCCGCTTACACAGGCGGTAGTAATTTGGGCACGGCGTGCTCTGAGGTACTTCGTACGGGTACGTAGTCAACTGCAGCAGTAGGGTGCACTCTAAGATACTGCCAGTATACTGGCGAGGCGTGCTGGCTTTATACAAAACCTGTACCAGTACTTGATACTGGTGTCGTCGCAATCTTTGCACTGTTTCACTACTTCTCATCGTACTACAAAAATATAACTGCTGTATGATAGAGCGGAGAGGGAAGGTGGAAATGAGAAATGAGGCAAGTGAGTCGATGTTTGCTGATGTGGTTGGCGCATGTTGGCTACGAGTACGTATGGGCTATGACAAGTACCATACGTCATACCGTAAGAAACTGCTGTCATACGTATGATATGATACGTGGCCCATATCATACTTGGTGCGTTCGTCGCCATGTGGTTGGCGCATGTTCGTATATTATGTTCCTTCGGTGCGTCTGTCGTTTTCGAGTTTTGTGTCCACCAGCGAACGGGCCCGAGATTTCTCTTCCAAATGCCAAAAATCCACGCATACAAATAAGCCAAGAGGCAAATAGACGATAACCGCGTGTTTTTTTTTTTGCGCCTTTGGCAAGTACTGCGAGCGGCAGAACACGCACCCAATGCATCGTCAGAACAAGCTAGCGCTGTTCGCAAGCGTTCGCGAAACATCCTCGATGTCTGCTTGCGGCACGCTGTTGGGCACGCTTCAAGATACCACATTTGCTTCACTGTTCGACAAATGTCAAATCAATACCGGGTACGTACGTAAAGCGAAGCGTTTCTCCACCAAAATAGTGCCTATCATACACGACCTGTCAGAGACTTGAGTTGTTGTTTGGCGACGATCACCCACGAGACACGCCAGCTTACCTGGTCGGCGACCACAAGAGGCCCTCGGCAGGACCATGCCAACAGCAGCCGGCCATTGAGGTCCTTGTGCAAGGGTGCAAGAGGCACGCGCGCAGCACAAGACCAGCTGTACCGAACTCTGCTCGATAGGTACACCCCATTAGGGGTGAAAACTGCAAGCTCGGGACCCCCACCTGAGCGTGGCAAATGGGTTTCGAGGACGCGGATTTCAGACAGATGAGGGGTTAACGCTGGCGAGGACCGTTGAAGGGGTGCAGCGGAAGAGGCGGGGGGTATGCTTGCGGTGCCAAGGGATCGGCTCGGGGCTGCTTGGTGTTGCTGCGCTCACACAAGCGACTGGACCCCACGTCACTTCGACAACAACAAGAAAGTGCATTATGCATTTGCATTCATCGACGCTCGTGTGCGTACGAGCAGGTCTTCGTGGACTGATGTACGTTCGCTCAAGCGCGTTGTCCTGCACGTCATCCTTAGCGAACTGCCTAGAGAAATACATACACGTGTGCACACACCTGCGTTGGACACGATGCAAGACAAAGCCCCCGAGCTGCACCCTGTCCGTGCGCCCCCAGGCTGCCAGGTCAACGACCTCGGCGCACAGTCTCCCTCAGGAAGCAGCAACCTTTGCACCAAAACCAGAGCCGAAGAGTCCAACACAACGATCGACGCGGGCGATTCTAGCGGCACGGCCAGCAGCTCGTAGCCGTCGAAATGGGTATGACTCCATTCCATCCTCCCTGTTGAGTCAAGCAGCCCTGCTGGCGCCGCGCATCTGACAGACGTGGAAAGCTTGGAGATCGAACGAGACAGAGAACACCCGGAGAAGAACGCCAACCGATACTGTGCAACTCCATCGTAAATACAAAACCCTCCGCACCCTTTGAGGGGAAAGGGGAGGGAAAATTCATGTGCATCGAACCATAAGAGGTGCAAGATACCTTGGCTTCGAATGGAGTCGACCGAGGATAGGTTCGGTGAGGGCATAGCGTGGTGTATGGTAGCATTGTCGTTGTTGCTACCTGCTGTTAGGTTCGTTGTGTGTAGGTCGCAAACATAGTACGTTCGTATGATGAAGTCTCGCACGCGCCAGGTCGCCAGGTGTGCGCTGTGCTTATTGTGTTGGTGTGCGTCGGCGATGTCAACTGTGCGGATTCCATGTGGGCAACAAGCATTAAAAGGATGCACTCCAGATGGGTAAAGGGCCTGGTCTACCCTGGTTCTACTTTAGCAGCACGCACGTGTCTGGCGCTGCTGCGTTCGAATAACTGCTTCGTGCATCCGCGAAAAATAATTCGCCTGATCACCGCACCTATTTTACGTACAACCAGTAGCACCGACCCTCACAGCTCACAGCAGTCGAGGCTACGTATAGTCGCACTTTGCACATTGGACCTCAAACTGCAACCTGGCCAACATCGAAAGAAGTCGAGCGGACGACCAATACTACGAGCTCTGGTACTTGTACTACTACAGCAGTGTAGCTGCTGCACACTCTGGCACTTTAAATGCAGAAGAAGGTCCTGGGGGCTTGCCCTGGCGTGGCGCGCAGGTCAATTTGCTCTTGAGGAGTGCGTCGCGAAAAACGGATTGCCGGACATGGGTTGAAATGTTGAAATGCACTGCTGTTGTTGTGAGCACCTGATCTCTGATCGGTTGAGAGGCAAGAGAGATATACTCGCCGTGTCGCGTTACAGCGTTACAGCAGTTATTATGGGCGGCAGAGCAGAGCTCGAGATCAACCTCGAAAAGCAAAGAGAACTCCACAGACGCACGTATATACGACGGACTCGTAGAAAAAATCAACCGCAAGCACCCAGCAGGCGAAGGTTTTGAAGAAGTACCGCGACCCACGACTTGTACTGGTATCGTAAGACTTTGCGGGGAAGGAAAAGGCATGCGTGTCACGTGTGCTTTGCCTCGAAGGGCGTGGCGTGCGTCACGTCGCATTGCAGTATTGCAGTATTATTGCAGTGCGTCGGCCTCCGTGTCATTTATACAAGTATCTTACCGTTATACCCTCCCGTGTTATTAATACGAGTACTCGTATCGTACCGTTACTTAATACTCGTACGTAAAGGGCCTGTGGGATGTGGGCTGTGGGCTGGATACGAAGTATATTCTGACGCCAGGTACTACGGGCAGTACCCCAGGTACTGCTGATACAGCGGTGGTACTCGTATACCGTACTCGTACGTAGTACTCGTATACCTGTTCCTACTGGCTGTACCTGTAGTGTACAGCATTGGAGCAGCCTTTTCGCTTTTTCGACTCTTGGATATTAATTTCTGCGTTCGAACCAAGTCGTTGCGTGCGGGAAGATGGCACAGCTATCGTTTACTCTCACGGCGTAATAAAAAATACAGGTATAAATTTCACTACTCTAGTCTACAGCAGCAGCACCGGCGCGAAGAAACACACACCGGCCCGCTCAGAAAAAAGTAACTCTCAAGAAAGTCAGCCTTTAAGAAAGGAAAATATTACGAAAGCTCTCAGCCTAGTCTGCGCCTAAAAAGCTTGAAGAAAGTTTACTCCTTCCTGTGGCTGGCCTGGGCCCAAGACACCACAGGGCACCACTGCCACCAAACGGCTTGACAGCAGACGTTTTAGTATTATAGTAGTACTTTGTGCAGCAGTACAACATTGTACCTGAGTTGTACCGCCCAATCCCGTGCCGTATCGATTATTACATCTCATACCGTGAAAAGGCTTGATTTTTTCGCCCTCCTTTGTTATTTTGCTACTCGTACACTATACGAGTACCGTACTACACTGTAGAATAAAAACATCATCCCCGCGCCCCTAAAAACACACAATGGGCACTCAGGGGAAACCCGCTAAACGCGTTCTCAACAACAATGCTTGGTGTACCAGGACATAGTATACGTACTATTTTGGAAAAAAGTGTTCTCGGGGATCGAAATACGAAAGCGCAACTTAAGAAATGGTGCTTTCGCGCTTGCCTAAAGTAAGAAAGTCAGCCTGAGCCCGATTCCAAGTTTCTTGTGAGGGGGCCGTACTTGTCGTATATTGTACTATACCAGGTACCTGGTAATACTGTAAATAGAAACCGATTAGGTTTGCGTGGTATGTAGACTACTACTGTACGTACAGTAGTATCATATGTCTTTGTCCTCTGATAAAATACTCGTGTATGTATTGTTTGCGAGTGTACTGTTCCTGACACCGGTACGAGTTCATTTCTGGGTGCTCCGCGAACCCCGTCCGCATCACCGGACCGTGCGATTGCCGTCCGGGGATTGCTGTTAACCCCCCCCCTCCCTCTTCGCGCTTGGTGCAAGCAATGTCTGCCTGGTTGGTGAAAACCCAACGTGCTCCGTCCCGGCATTGTAGGGATGCGAGGGTCTATGGTCATACGACTACGGCCGTGCACGACATGAGTACACCCCCCGCCCTCCTGCTCCATCTCGAAAGGGATGCGTGGTCAATGGTCAAATGACTATGATGGCAATCGACAAATGAGTACGCCCCCACCCTCCTGCTGCAGCTCTTAGAGCTACCTGGTATATATCATACTTGAAGCTGTCGCTGTATCGGTGCAAGGAAGTGAAGTATGTAGCATAAAATACCAGGTATGATACCAGCTTGTATGGTTTACGTACTGTAGTGTAGTACACGATGCGCAACGCGCAAGGGGGCTTGTGAACATGGAAGTGAATAGTATAATACCCTGCAATACCTGGCATGTATGATAAAAGTTCATACCAGCGTGTACGGTGTACCAGGTGGTGTATATACTGTGTAAACCGTATATAAAATATAGTGTAAGTACAAGATTTGCGGAGGATGGCCCACTTCCAAAGCCGACAGACCCTGGACCGCACCTATTAACGCTGCTATTGTCCCGTTTGGGACCACCAGCCGTATAATTACACGTACGTGCTGGGCTGTTCGGATCTGCACGTACTTTTGCACCATCTTTACCCTTGCTCCCACCCGGACCTGATCCCACCCGGATCTGATCCCATTTGGCACCCTGCTCCCACCCACAAGATGCAGAAATATAATCAGCCCTCCGCAGGAGCCGCCGGAGGCCCACCTGGCACCTCGATCCCATTTGGTACCCATGTAGGCCATACATATCTACAACAACTCCTGCCATACATATAACCGTATTGAAAGTACGTGCAAATTCGAATAGCCCGGCACGTATGTGCACGTTCTACGGAGCCGGTTTGGGGCTCGAGAGGCGCAAAGGGTCGAAACAAATGACGACTGCAACTTCGGCCACGATCAGCAGCCAGCCTGGCGGTGCTGGGTTGGGGGGTGATACTTTTTTGTACCGGATCCGCACTTGAAGGGGATGACACTGCTTGGCGACTTTGTACTGCAAACTGCAAATCGCTTGCCTTACGAAGCCGGTTTGTGGAGCGGCGCTTCTGATTGTTTTGGCCGCTGTACCTGGGTCCAAAAATCCCAGCAGGCAAAAGGATTAGAGCTATAACATTGTACAGTAGAATCGGCCCTCTCGTAAGAAATCTGAATCAGATGTTAGGCTACCATTATTATACCATATGTCAGGTTAACATCCTTATACCAGATGTTAGGCCAACATCCTTAAATCCGTATTCTGCCGGGGGAGCAAGAAAGGGATGCAGATATTTTACAATTCCCTATACCTCGTGCTTTCTTATGTTCTGTTTAGCTTCTAGGCTAGATTTCTTGAAGTCTTCTTTTTTACAAGAGGGCTTACAGTTCTGACTGTTTCGGGACCCGGGGACCCAGGCATACTGTACTCAAGATAATAATATAACACGCTTCAGAGCCGATTTTCTCCAGAACAAGGCAGGCGCGCACATCGAAACTGTTGGCTATGGGAAGAGATCTTGTCGAGATTTTTCCCTGGACGTATGTATCGCTCGGCATGTGCACTCTCCCAGTCGTGGAGAAACGCAGCTTCGAAATTTGTGCAACGGGCTATGTTATCTTATCACAAGTGTGACAGTATCACAAGTGCGATACGATACAACACGGGTATTCTTCCACTCCATAGTTTTTTGGAGCCTGTCCTGTGGCCACAGACTAGAATTTTTGGACGTGACTTAATGTGAAAACAATAACATATCATACGTACCAGGGGCGCCCAGAAAAAGGAGAAAACGACACACCACAACCCCAGAGGTCGGAATAAAAAACCGTTGCAACCGTACAGGTGTTTTTTTACTTGTTTTTCTTCATCCCACACTTATTTCCTTCGCCTTTCCGTCTTCTCCTCCCTTCGTAGTAGTCGTATCTCAGATCCGGGATCCCATAGCAGGCTCTTCTCTCCCCCCACACACACGCACTAAGGCACGTGCCTTGTATGTTTTTATCGCGAGAAGGCATCAGCACTTGCTACCCATGCTACGTACGCGCTCTCGGCGGGCGTATTTACATTCATAGGTAGCGAGTGCGTTGCTAACAATAACTGTCAGATTTTGTGGACGACAGCAGTAAAAACTACACACCCTGTACATGCTTATATAGCATGCGCAACCGGAGTATCATACGACTCAGCTTGCAAAGATGAGTTTCGAGTTTTTGTTTCGATCTCACAGCTGAGGGGTCTTTTTTAATGTTTTCATATATTCCACATACAAGTTACAGAGGTGTACCCATTTAAAGCCCATCAAGGTAAAGGCCAAAGTAGAGATAAGACCAGGTATATTCATCGGCTTCTCACGACAAAAAGCTACGAATACTAGTTGGAATTTCTGTAGAACGTACATACGTACGGGATCATTTTTGCAAGTACACATGTATAGTATGTACAGCAGTATATAGATGAGAAGTGTGATGGGTGATTTCATCAACAGTCAACCGTCTGTCTATGCCCCCACATCCGGCACGCCGGCGTCCCCCGTGGTGTGTTTCGGGGGGGCATAGCAATCAAATCAATCAAAACCCACGATTGTCCCTAAAAACCACACATCCCACTATGTTTATAACCACACATCCCCCTGTGTTTGTGAACCATACTTGGGTATGATTACTATTACTACTGTATGTTCCCCCGTAGCAGTGGTACCTAGCATGTATGTATAGCTACGAAGGATTTAATCCATTCAGAACTGAAAACTCATCCCACACTAATTCCAAGTATTTTGTCCGCAAAAACGTGGGACCGGTTCTAAAGGGGTTAAGGTCTATTTTGCGAATTCTAGCCCCCCCCGAGTGCCTTTTTTCTTGTGCAAAAACTGACTGCACTAAGCGCCTGGCGTGTTTACGCCCAAAGTAGACGCGAGGCGATGAGGGAAGACAAGCTGAGCTACTCTCGAGATAAAAACGAAGGCACGCACCGTGCGAAGTGGAGAGGGGAGGGAGTGCCAACTACTGTGTGTGACCCTGCTATGACGGGGGACCGTAGTAAATAGAACCGAATAGTGTTCGTAAAAATGCGTAAATGTATAGGTTTTTGTGTGTACGGTAGGTCCTATTTACTAGTGTTTACTATGGCCCCCCCGTAATAATAGCTTTGATTCACGTATAGGTTTTTGTGTGTACGGTAGGTCCTATTTACTAGTGTTTACTATGGCCCCCCCGTAATAATAGCTTTGATTCACGTAAAGGTTTTTGTGTGTACGGTAGGTCCTATTTACTAGTGTTTACTATGGCCCCCCCGTAATAATAGCTTTGATTCACGTATAGGTTTTTGTGTGTACGGTAGGTCCTATTTACTAGTGTTTACTATGGCCCCCCCGTAATAATAGCTTTGATTCACGTAAAGGTTTTTGTGTGTACGGTAGGTCCTATTTACTAGTGTTTACTATGGCCCCCCCGTAATAATAGCTTTGATTCACGTATAGGTTTTTGTGTGTACGGTAGGTCCTATTTACTAGTGTTTACTATGGCCCCCCCGTAATAATAGCTTTGATTCACGTAAAGGTTTTTGTGTGTACGGTAGGTCCTATTTACTAGTGTTTACTATGGCCCCCCCGTAATAATAGCTTTGATTCACGTATAGGTTTTTGTGTGTACGGTAGGTCCTATTTACTAGTGTTTACTATGGCCCCCCCGTAATAATAGCTTTGATTCACGTAAAGGTTTTTGTGTGTACCGTAGGTCCTATTTACTAGTGTTTACTATGGCCCCTCCGTAATAATAGCTTTGAGATACGTAAAGGTTTTTGTGTGTACGGTAGGTCCTATTTACTATTTACTAGTGTTTACTATGGCCCCTCCGTAATAATAGCTTTGAGTTACGTAAAGGTTTTTGTGTGTACCGTAGGTCCTATTTACTAGTGTTTACTATGCTCCCCCATAATAATATATTTGAGTTACGTAATGGAGGGAGCTGGGGAAAGTATTACGGGGGGGCCATAGTAAACACTAGTAAATAGGACCTACGGTACACGCAAAAACCTACCAGGTATATATTTACCTAGTTTCACTAACAATACTTGGTCCTATTTACTAGTGTTTACTATGCTCCCCCGTAATAGTGCAGTGAAAGATAGTGCATGAAGCGGGAAAAATAAATGTATAATGAGAGCGAGGTAGCAGCGGTACGAGTGTTCTTGCCGTACGTACGTACAACGGCTCGCATTGCAGTTCGGACGCGGAATATAACACCCTGCCTGATGTGATACATTCCAACAGCGCCGGTTGCGTCGTATGGCCAATGCTGAATTCGTCATTTTATATACGTTCTTCACGTTTTCTCTCTCTGCCTGCAGCAGAATGTTCGACTGGGTGTTGTTCTTCTTTTCTTCTCTCAAATTCTCAATACTGCTGTACCTCACACGGCAGCAATGCAGCAACATTCAGTAATCTGTATTTCCGCCCCTCTGTTTGCAGCAGAATGTTCGACGGGTTGGTGTAAGAGATGTCACATTGTTATTGTCTGGTCCAAACTCGTAACTACGATGGAAGCACCGGGTATCACATAGCAGTTATCACGACTCTTTTTTGTTCTTCACGAACACAGTCTACGAATACAGCCGCATGATGTCAAGATGCCGTGCGTAGGGACCCGACCTCGACAGACAAGCCTCTAATCTACGGAGTAAAACCATCAATGTCTTATTGTTCGAGCATCTGTCTACGTATACTTCTTTAGTATACTGACACCAGCATTTTTTTTTGCATAGTTATGTGGTGGCTCACATAAATGCCAGCAGGATGCCAGGTACTGCTGTACAGCTGTACAGGTATCTCGTAATCGCCTGGGTGGTGCTTCTACTCTACTGCAGCACTCTTGCCGGCGCTGTCTGAAAAATCCGTAGGTAATTATCTCTACGTCGATGTTTCTTTCATAATTCCATTATTACATCATTTTCATCATTTCATTATTACGCAATTAAGAAAGCGCGAGTCCGGATTGTCTCAGGGGTCGTGAGGCCTTTGCGAACGCAAGAAGCACGACTATTAACTGTAGCTGTAGTAGTGTGCACCTAGTCGTAGTATTCATTGAGGGGAAGCAGCGGCAAGTGTGTCACTATTTGAAGTGATTGTAGTACAAGTTAAGGAAGAAGAACCAATCGTTGTATATAGTACAGCAATACCAGGTACTGACTGCTTCGTTTTTTGTATTGCCTGTCGCTGTCAAATCGGATCCACTGCAGCATTGCTCCTCCGTGCGAAGCAGTAGTGGCCGCGAGTGGCGTGCAGGGGTAGACGGCGTTTCTCCGCTGCTATCGAGCTACCGTACTTGAGATACTTCGAAGTTCATATATCCCAGCAACTCTTGTAAGGCGTGCCGGGTACCTTCACTGGTAGGTCGCAAAGTGCCGCCGCCGGAAGTCAACGCATATCGGAAATCCGCTCGTCTCGGCATTATATTCAGGATGAAAAGTAGGCGGGTTTCGAATGCCCAGAGCATGTTTATCGCGACCGGCAAAGGGTCGACTACTATGGTCGCTGCAAACCGCTGCAAATGTGTAGCACACGCCGTGCCGTGCGCTTCTGCATCCCACCACAGCTACACGATCTCGACCCCCACCACTACTTTTGGGGGATACTGCGGTTGATGTGGCTGTTGCTGTTGCTATCGCTGTTGCTATGATATGTGTACTGTCACTACGGGGTGGGCTAATGTAGTAAACAGGACCTACGGTACACACAAAAACCTATAGATGTTCCTATTTTTAGTAACAATATTTGGTCCTATTTACTAGTGTTTACTATGGTCCCCTGTAATAGTGTTATTGCTATCGCTAGTGCTGTTGCTGTCGCGGCTTCCCCCACGGGCGCACGAGCGATCAGGTGACCTAGGAAGACCTTCAGACGGGCGAAACCCTCGGTGCATTCGTACCCAGCGAAACCCGGCAGTTTCTTGGCTGCCACGCACAAGCAGTCTGCAGTAGAACACAGAGTAGTGCACAACAGGGCGTGGTTTACCGTAATACACGAAGAGTGGTACTAACAAGTCGTACGCAGGTTGTTGAGTGCGGTAGCTTCGTCACGAATGACGAATGCTCATTTCGATCCCCGCACCTTCAGCCTCGTTGCATCATGCCCATGCCCTCCGCAGCGCTGGTTAAATACCCAAACAACCAAACCAAACGATTTAACACACAATCAAGTCATCAATTTATTAGCTACTGCTGTACCTCGATACCTTAAGCAAAAGAAAAAAGTATTTCTAACACACAGTCAAGCCGTCGAATTATCAACTGCTGCTGTACCTGATATCTCAATAACACAAGCAAAAAAAACAACTACAAGATCAAAATCAACAAACTCGTTCCCTCCCTCTCTCCCCCCCTCCTGCCCTCCCTCCCTCCCTCCCTCCCGGCGATCAGGTGAGGACTTCGGTCAGAAGATCGACCTCACCGTCCGAATCCGAGAGATTCTCCGGAACTACCCCGAGGGTACCTCGATATTGAAAGAGCTAGTGCAGAATGCTGATGATGCCGGTGCAAGGGAGGTGCGGCTTTGTCTTGACCTGCGTCAGCACGGGACTGTCGGCCTTCCGACTCCTGTGCTGGCGCAGTTTCAGGGCCCGGCCCTGATGGTGTACAACGACGGAGTCTTCACGGACACGGACTTCAGGTGCGCTGCGGCGGAATGGTCGCTTTCTTTTTCATGTTCGTTTTTCTTCTTCGTTTGTGTTTTGTGTTTCGTTTTGTGTAAAAACGTTTTGGTGCTTTGGTGTTTCTGGTGTTTTTGGTCTTTGGTGTATCTGGGGTTTCGGGTGTCGGCGTCGGGGGAGGGGGGGGGGTGTACTCATGTTGTGCACGGCCGTAGTCATATGACCATAGACCCTCGCATCCCTACAATGCCGGGACGGAGCGCGTTGGGTTTTCACCAACCAGGCAGACATTCCTTGCACCAAGCGCGAAACGCCGTGAGGTATTAGGCGAGCCGCATGGAGGGTGAGCTGCATCCTGCTAAGAACCGCCTCTGAGGCGGACTTGCATATGGACGACAGCTTCAATGAGTTAATTTAATTTCTGGTGTGGCCACTTCCGGAGACAGCAATGGGTTTTACTATGTAACTGCCTCGCGGACGCCTTACCATATTAACACTACGTGATACGACCATTCCCCTTGTGCGGAACAAAGGTTCTCCACCCCGCACAAATGATCTACTCGACCGCCATCTTTGGTGACCGCCAAAAAAAAATAACAAAAAAAAACGGCACCCTGGTTGTCTAGCTCACGCAGCGAGTGGCGTGTTTTACAGCGTCGTTGCCAACCGACGCCAACCCAACCTATAAACATATAATATATGTATAGGGGGGGGGGGGGGCTTTTATATGTGATGTGAGTCCGTTGTTTCAGATTTTTGTATTCGTACTTCGTGTACACACTTTTTCGTGCTTTTGCCTCTGCCTTCTTTGCGATTGTTTTTCCTCGCGTGCGCGACATGCGCTCTTGCCCCCTTCCATCTTGACCACCACCATCACCACCACCACCAACACCAACACTGGTTGAGTGTCTGCCCCTCATGCCCGCTCGAGCGTAAAGATGCCACCGTCGCCACCGCCCCCCGAGACTCGCTCGTGCTCGAGATAGATACTTCAGCCGTCCCGTCCCGTCCTTTCCCCTTCGCCTATGCCTTTTGTATCCGCTGTGTGCAATGATGTGCCGAACACGTGCCTTGCTTGTGGATTAGATCCATTCAGCGGATCGGTGACTCCCTGAAGAAGGATACTTCCAAGGGCGGCAAGACGGGTGAGTGCCGAAAAAAATAGGTCTGTTCACGGATCGGCCCAAACCTTGCCGGTCAGGTCCGGTCGGGTCGGGTAACGGTGACCAGACCCGATCCATGATAATGTGAACACTTCCTGACCCGACCCGATCCGATCCATCCCGACCTGTGAGATTTAGAAAGCTTCCTGGCCCGACTCGTGGGTTGGGATCATGACCCGTAAATAGCGCTGGAGAAAATGTCCCCCGTTTTTGTTTCTGTCTTCGTGTGTAGAGTAACGATTTTGACTTGTTCTTCTGTTCGGTGCTCTCATGGCAATCGATTTCGAGCCTGACTTGCGTGTTAAGATGAGAGCAGTTCAGTTGCGCTGATACGTGTGAAGACAAAGGTGGGCAGTGGCAGCGGTTGGCAGTGGAGACCATTATTTTGTTTCAGTCTATGGGTGAAAATCGACTATAATACCTTTGGGGATGCCAAACCTTACGCGTGATGAAATTCACAGCGAAACTGGACGGGAGCGGAGATTGTAGATACACACCACCCTCACCATGGCTTGTTTGTTATTGGTGCTACCGCGCGAGACAGCTCCGGGAAACTGGGCTGTAGAAATGAAGCGACGCGTATTCACGTGACGCTTCGGCATAACAACAACAACAACAGTGCTATTTTACGGGGGGGCTAATGTAGTAAGAAGAGTAACCAGAACCCACGATGGACCCAAAATCCGTATGTATATATATACATATATTCCCATATGTTTACACGTCATAGTTGGTTATGATTACCATGTTGCCCTCGTAGTAGCCTGCTCTCCTGACAGCTACGGTCGTGCCTTATGCGTGTGCAGTCTGTTGTCTCTGCTCTGACGGTGCGCTCGTACTCTGAACGACGATTGGCCTAGGCACTGCCTGCCCGGAGCTACGATCACGCTTTTTGAGACTTTTAAGCATGTCATTCCTCTCCTTTTTCGGCAACCACAGTTTCGCATTAACTCCTTAAGCTTTTACTGTAATCGGCTTCAACTCGGTGACGGCACTGCCGGCTTTCGTCTCGGCGGGAAAGTGGTGCAGCTTTTTGCCACATCGCTCCCATCGAAATCATGTTTTCAACTCCATAGTTCGAACCAAAAGGCCTGTTTATAGTTCTCTCACACCAAACCAACCACGGATTGTTCTTGGTTCGGTTCGTATGTAGTAAGAGTTCCGCAGCTTCAGATTCGGTTCCCCTCGATAAGGGATACCCTGGTATGTGTCACGCATGAGGCCATACTAAATAAGAAAACCCGCAGTACGCGCGATGGAAGCATTGTATTATATGGCACACAGCTTACAAAGATGAGTTTCGACGAAATCGTCGAATTCACAACTGAATGTGTTTTTTTTTTCAATGTTTGTAAATAATCTCTCTCACGTTATACCATTAGGACGGTTCGGTATCGGCTTCAACTCGGTGTACCATCTCACCGAGCTACCGGCTTTCGTGTCGGCGGGAAAGTGGTGCAGCTTCGACCCGCAGGCGAGGTTCCTCCCGAACGTCAACCCGTCGAACCCCGGAAAGATGGTGGACTTCATCAAGTCCCCGGAGACGGTCCGGCGCTACCCAGACCAGGTGCGGTGCGATGTAGCGCGTTGCGGTACGTTGCGGAAGCCAGCTGGTGGCGACAATACGCCAAGGTATTCCTAGATTTTTCGACGAGGTTGAGGTAGAGGCAAGGCGTGGTCCTGGGAGGAGGGGGCGCAGGTGCGGGTTTCCACACGGAGGCGGTTGCTAGGCACAGGTGCGCGCGTAACGAAATCTGAAGGCACAACGCGTTGTTTTTTTGTAAGCGCCGCGGCGTCCCACGCGTCCTTTCAACAGAATAAGTATCGTAGCGGTAATTTTTCGATTCGAGAGAAGCTTTCGTCGTAGATGACAGGATAGGTCTCGAGAGCCCGGAACGTATTCCTGACGTGTCGTGTTGTTTCGTCACCTTTGGTCTGGCTGGTGTGGTAGCGTGCCTCTTAGCAGGTGGCAGCTCCACGCAAAAGCATCGGTACCCACCAAGAACTCTCCCGCCCCCTCCCCGCTACTATAATAGTGCATACCCGAGTGTTAGACCCGTTCAACCCCGGATAAAATCATCTGGAAAAAATGCCCGGCTGAAGCTGTGCCAGGGTCCAAAGTGGCGCACTATTAATAGTGCACCTCCATGGCCGTTATGACTGTGGTGTTTCTTCCGTAACACGCCTGCCTGTTCGTCATCCCAACCCCCGCCCGTTCTTCCCCCATCCCACCCCCTCCATCACCCTTCCTCTGCCACCTCCTCCGCCCCCTCCCCGCCATTACCACCACCACCACTCCTACCCCTACCCCTCCACCTCCACCACCACTACCACCACTACCACCATCACGACTTTCTCCTAACCACACCTTCCCCCCGCCACCTCCACCACCACGTCGCCACCCCAACCACGCCAGTTTTCAACGTTGAGTGCGTTCGGGTGCAACCTGCGGTCGAAGTTCGCAGCGACGCTGTTCCGGTTTCCGCTGAGAACGCCGGAGCAAGCGTCGGTGTCGCGACTGTCCAAGCAGAGCCACTCGGTGAAGGATGTCCGGGGACTTCTGGAGGCGTTCGCCAAGGAGTCGGCGGGGATGCTCCTGTTCTTGAAGAATGTGGAGCGCATGAGCGTGTTCGAGTGGGGGCCCGGGGAGAGCGAGCCGCGACAGGTGATACCCATAGCTTTAAATGCTCTGAATAATGCTTCATGCTTGGCGGTTTTGGGCGATTACTTTTGCAGGTTAGGGGTATGTGTTATAATTGCGTTCTACATACCACGATGTCCGGAAATGCAAGGAATGCTTGGGTGTCCGTGCTGGTGTATAAATAGTCCTTATATTTCCGGACAGAGTGGTGCCTGGTACTGCTGTGTATGCCCGAGAGTGAGAATATGTACTTTATTTGGAAGTACGTTTCACCTTTTTGGCGAATAGGTTGTGGCTGTTGTTTTGCAACTGAACATTCACGAGAGCAACATATACCATAGTGACTTTGGAGTTTTCGCCCTGTTGGTGGCTAAATTTTAGGTGCAAAAAATATGCATGTTGTGATGGGCTATTTTGGGTGCAAAACATATTGCATTACGTTTTGTTTTATTGGCGGCTATTAACAGTTGAGAGCTTTAGTTTCGTTTATGAATACTGTGTTTTCCACCGTGCACTCTACTGTAGCATGAAATGGGAGCGTCGATTTCTCCGTGTCGTGACATATTGTCAGATCGTCTGCCTTTATTTTTTCTCTTGTAGTTCGCGATAGCATCTCGGTTTGCTGAATAATCAGTCCAAGAAGTGTCGTACTGAGTAGCAAGCTACCGCGTATTACCTTCAGTTGTTGTGTTTGATCGTCTGGTGCTTCGGTTCATAGCAGGCAAAGGCACAGTACTTGCTTGCTTTGCTGCTTGCCTCTTTGCTTGCGCGAAACCTTCGTCGACACCCTCGATTAATCGGAGGTCAAGTTGGAGCTCAAGCCGCAAGCTTGTTGCGTCCACGCCGCGCTGCTACTGCTACTGTTACCGCTACGGCTACCGCTACTGCTACTGTAAGCTACGGAGTTCAACTCGGTAGCTACAGTGATGACAAGAGGTGTAACCGCTCAAGACCTACCAGGTACTAAAGTTCAATACGGTATACCAGATATGAGGTATTACCGCTCAAAACCTACTGATGCATGCCGCGCGTTGGCCAGGTGCACACTACCTTCGTGCCGAGCCCTTCGGCGGCGCTGCGTCGATCACGCGCGTTCGCCCTCTCAGCGTCGCCGGAAAAGCTTGCTGGTGGTGGTTCGACCACGGCGGATTACGTTATCGAAATTGTCTCCAAGCCTGCAGATGCTGGCGGTAAGCCCCTCACGCCGTATCGCGCGCGTAACGTTGTATATACGTGTTTTGTTTGTATTGATTGACTGGTGATGTTGTTTCTGCTGTTGGTGTGGTTGCTGTTGTCGGTATTGTTGTTGGTGTTGTTGTTGGTGGTGTTGCTGTTGTTGGTGTTGATGTTGGCGGTGTTGGTGGTGGTGATGGCGTTTTTGTTGTTGGCGTCGGTGGTGGGCGTTGGTGTTGGATGTTGGGTCTTGGCCTTGGTTTCGGTGTTTTACTGTAGTGATGTCGGCGTTTGTTGGCGTTGTAGTTGTTGGTGTTTGGTGTCGGGGTTGGTGTCATTGTTGATATTGGTGTTTGTTCGTGTTTACTGTTGGCGTTTGTTGCTGGTAGTAGTATTGTTAGTCTTGACATCGATGCTGTTGGTGCGTCCCAAATGTTGACCCGCGACGCGGAAGGCGGGGGACGAGACCATGCCCCTAGCGCTTCTACGCGCATCACAACTCCTTCATTTCCCTCCAAACCCGACCCTGACCGTAACCCCGACGTAACCCCCGACCCCAACCCTGCTTCCGGCACCGCCTCCTTCAGGTTTCGCGACACGCGAGAAGTGGCAGGTGTGCAACCAGCTAGGTGGGCCTCGTTCTACCGCAATCGCCAACTCTGAGAAGGCCACCCATATGCGCCTGGTTCCATGGGCCGGTGTTGCTGCGAGGTTTTCCACGACGCAAGAGGACGGGGAAGCGGAAGGCGCCAAGACCCCCCGGGGCGCGGCGTACTGCTTCCTTCCCCTGCCGGTGGTGACGGGGCTGCCGGTTCACGTGAACGGCTACTTCGAGCTGTCTTCGAACAGGCAAGAGTTCGACCGCGTTCGACCCCGCAGAGAGCGGTGCTGTTTGTTTGATGCGCACCGGTATATATAATAGCGCACTAGGCTTGTTAAGCTCATTTACAATGGCTGCATGGTGTAAAGGTGACTTCAAGTAACTTTGTCGGCGAAACGCGCAAAATTTATCTAACTCTAATTCCGAGCACTTTGTTTCCGTCTTCGAAACGTGAGCATATTTGAAACGGCAACGAGGATGCACGTTTCTTCTTTTGTCGGATACCCCTCAACAAGAAACGAAGGAAACTAAAAGCGAGGGTGGTGGACCTCATACGTTTTTTTTTGTCTCGGCAAGCCTCTTCCCGTGTTTTCAGCATGCGCCCATACCGTCTTGAAGAATCGAGGTATCACACGCAAGCCGTTGCCTGCCTTTCAACCCCCCCCCACCACCACCACCACCAGCGGAATCACTTCCTCCGTGCTTTCATAGTCCAGACGCACTTGGGTTTTCCTCGCTTACCACTGGCTCGCCCACCGTTTTCGTACGGCCCCGTCCTCACTTTGAACGAATGGGAACCGACCCTTGCAGGCGGGACATTTGGCATGGCGACGATATGGCTGGCGACGGTGAGCTCCGTGCCAACTGGAACAAGGCCCTAGTCGAGGAGCTGGCGGCGAGCTGCTACACGCGCGTGCTGATCGCGGCGAAGGCCGCCCTTGGCGGCGGAGAAGCTTACGAGGCCTTGTGGCCGACGGGGAGGACTACCGAGGGCGGCATGTGGCGCGGACTAGCAGATTCGTTGATGCGGCTAGCCAAGCCGCTGCCGCTCCTCAAAACTCGCTCGAAGGAGAAAGGGGGGTGGGTGACCCCACAGCGCTGCGTTGTATGGGCGGCCGGTGGTGTAGACGACGATAGGGGCGGGGGAAGGGGAGGGGGGGGGGGGGGGGGGGAGGGAGGAGATGGGGAGAGCGATGAGGGGAAGGAGCAGCGGGCGCTAGCGGAGGTGCTGCTAGCAGAGAAGGTAGGCGGCGTTTGTTGAATTTTCTTTCCGTTCATGCGCTTTTTGGGCTTTGGGTGTCGTCTGTCTGTCTGTCTGTCTGTGTCTCCATGCCTCGCCTTCTCCTTGATGGGGTCCACGCGTTTTCGTGCTTGAAGACCGATGGCGTTGGATCGTAGTCAGCAATATTATGTTGCAAAACGCCAGCGTGAGCATCTAGAGCTAATACGCTAGCGCTGGCTGAGGGTGCGCTGTACCCGGCCTCTAGACCTGTGCTAGCACTGGCTATGGATGCATTGAAATCGCCCTCTAAAGCTGTACTCGCGCTGGCTAAGTATGTGTAATACGAGTATGACCAGCCGTCATTTTTGTTTCTGGACTGCTGCTAAGGTAGGGAGGTTATGGTGCTACCCTTCATTTTTTCACTACCGCGTTTACGCCAATCGATCGAGTGGCTTATTGTATACCTCACTCAAATTGAAAGAAATAACAACTATGCTGGCGCGAAGAAAGTAAAAAAAATGGGTACTCGCTCGGCCTACGAGTAGTGGCTTTGAACGGCTGAAACGAAAGGCCAAAGGCCAAAGGCAGAAGGCCCTATTCATAGAGTAAAACTGACCCCCCTACCGCGCAGCGCACGCAGTCTCCGTGTGTTGCCTTTTGGTCGGTTTTGATTACGTTCGCCAGCACCCGTAACACGCCAACTGCTGTGCTGTGTTGACCTATTGCTTTTTTACCTTGTATCGCACCAGTTAGCGTAAAATCTCCATCGTATCACGTACCTTAGAGTTCCCCTTCTCCGGTCTACTCCAGCTCTCGATTCGATCCCTCACCCCCCCCCTCCCCCCTCTCACCAACATCGTCCAAACCAGGTTCCTTTGGTGGAAGGCAGTCGAGAGTTTCGGTCACTACTGCTGTCGAGCGGTTGCGCGCCCGAGAGCTCTACCCCAGCGTTCGTGAGAAAGACCTTCAGAAAGCTCGCCGAAGACCTCAACCCCTTCTCCCCTGAGGCGAGGGCGCTAGGGGTGAGCACGGGGGGGGCACACCGTACGGCTTCTCTCTGCAGGGGAAACCCGAACGCGCGAAGCAACTGCATCCTCCTCTTGCGCTACTGTTTGGAAGACTTGGGCGCTACTCCTGCGAAGGTCGCGCGCCACTCGCAGGCAAGGCATCAGGGAGACGCCAGGGATGGCAGCGGGGGCAGCGGGTGGGGTTACGAGGAGCTAGCCGGACTTCCGCTGGTTCCTCTGGCTGACGGTTCGCACGGCGTGTTCAAGAAAGCGGCCGTAGTGGACAAGCAGAATCTGAAGCTGATTCAAGGCATGGGGTTCAGCGAGGCACGTGCTCGGCAAGCGCTGACGAGGAACAAGGAGTTGGCGGCGGCGGTGGATTGGCTGACCACCGGTGCTGGTGACGCCAAACAGGCTGGGGAACGGCCGTTCGTTCTTTGCACCGAAGAGGAGGCCCGCCTGCTCGCTGGCGCTGGAGCGAGCCTCGTCAGCGAGGCGTCTCTTGCGAAGGTGTCCCCCTCATCGCTCTCGGGGGAGGGGTCCGAGCAAGGCGGGAACGGGGCGGGGGGACCGGCGTCGACGCGGGCGATGGACGACGAGGACGACGGGCGAGTGTTGCGGGCGCTGCGCTCTCCGTCGCTCCAGTTCACCCTCAACGTTACCGGCATGCGGGACGACCTACTGCCTGACCTTATCGGGCAGACTCTTCCGGCGGAATGGCGCGGCAGCGGTGCTGGCGGTAGCAGTGGTGGCGGTGGCCGTGGTGGAAGAGGCGTTTTGTCCGAGACGGCGTTCCCATGGACCCCCGGGCAAGCGGGGCACCCGAACGTAGACTGGTTCCGGAGTCTGTGGGGGTACCTCGCTTTGACGAGGCCGAGCGCCGTGCGGTTGCTGGCGGAGTCGTTCCCGGTCGTACCCACCGGAGAGGCAGTGGTATGCCCCCTCAGCCTTAGTTCGGCTGTTATCGACGCGTCCGGGTTGGACGGCGACGTGCGCTCGATACTCGTCAAGGCGGGGTGCAGGACGGTCCTTCCGGGAGTCTTTGCCGGCGGCGTCGGCGACACCGCTGCTGCTGCTGCTGCTGCTGCTGGTGCTGCGGCTGCTGCTGGTGCTGCTACTGCTGCTACTGCTGCTACTGCTGCTACTGCTGCTGCTGCTACTGCTGCTAATACTGCTGCTGTTGATAGTCCCGTGACCCCTGCCGCCGGTGGTAAGGAGGCGGGAGATGCTCAAGAGGGGAAACGGGAGGCCTCCTCGGTGGCGCGGCGGCAGCTGCCTCCGCCACCGGTTGAGCTGTTCGAGTACGTCCGCTCCGGCACGCGACGCGGGGTCCTTGCGGCACTCGGCACGGCCCAGCGAAGCGCGGGCAAGCCCCTCGCGGTGCTTATGCGGGCCGCGGGCGCGAACGAGCGTGACGCGTTACGTGGCTTCCTGGCGCGTGAGCCGGCAAGAGACTTGTCGGACGTCGAAGTAGTCGTGTGTCGCGGCCTCCCCATTGTTCCGCTTCACGAGGACGGCCTTAAAACGGCCCTAGCTCTCGCGAAAGCGGGACCGGCGGCGGCGGCGGCGGCAGCAAAGGCGAGCGCGGTGAAACCTAATGGTGGCTCCCGAGCCCCAGACAGAAACGCCTCATTCCCGGCGACTCCGCCGGGGGGGGGCACCTACACGCACGCCGACGGGGGCCCGTTGTACCTCCTGCTGGAGGGGGGTATGGGGTTGATCGGGGTTGGAGCAAGGGGAAGCGGAGACACATCGGGAGGTTCGACCGCATCCGCCGCGGCACCGTCGCCGCCGCCGCTGCAGTGGCTGGAAACCCACCTCCTCACCCCACGGTTTGTCAAGGGGAGTGGGGACAACGGAACGGGGCGCCCGGGCACGGCGGAGGCGGCGCTGCTGGAACGCCTGGGGGCCGAGCTTGTGGGGCAAGCTACTTTTTTCGTGGATCATGTTTTTCCGAGGATCAAGGAGCTGCCCACCGGATTGAGGGATGCGGCTATGGTGGAGGCGCTGCTGGCTGCTCCAAGGCTGTCCCAGCAGCACCATCGATTCAAGAGCGAGCTCGTAGGGTTGGAGTTCATTCCCGTGGGTGGCAGGGTGAGTTTTGGGTTAATCGTTTTGGTACGAAAGTTGGCTCTACGTTGTGTTTGCCAATCGGGCACACGGGTGAAAGCCGCGGTTCGGGGAATCAATTCATTATACTCTGAGCGGATTCGTTTTGCTCACATCTCCCGTCACTTGCTCCAACGTGAGAGGCGCTCGCCCTGACCCGGGCAGGCTTTCACGCTTCTGGTCACAGGGTTGGTTGTCTTGTCCGCGAAGCACGCCACTCTTTTGGAATGTTAATATTGTCGGGAAAACCCCGTGACTGAAAGCCACCCTGCTCACAGAATCACAGCATCCCCACCGCCCCCCTCTCTCCCCGCCCCCGCCCTCGGCTCCGCACCCGTACCCCCACCCACAACCCCCCCCCCAGTTGGTGCGCCCGCGAGATGCGTTCGACCCCGAAGTCCCGGAGTTGCCGGCACTGCTTCCCGAGTCTCGCTTCCCCAGCGTCACCTTTCGGCACCCCGACGTCCTCGCCGCGTTACGACCCCTGGGTCTCCAAAGCTCCCTGGATTGGCCCGGTTTAGTGGAAGCGGCCGCCTCGGTGGCATCGTCGCATTTAGAGCGTGGCAAGGAGGGAGGGGGGGGCAACGGGGAGAAGGGGGATAATGTGGACAAGGGAGAGGCGGCAGGGGTTAGGGGGCGTGCGCTGATGACGTACCTGGACACGCACGAGGTGCGGCTGTTCGACCTGAAGAAGCAGACGACGGGTCTGTTTCAAAAGCTGGCCCAGCGTGTGTTCCACGACCCGGACGCGGGGGGCAGGGAGAAGGAGAGGCTTGCTGCGTTGCACCAGCTCGCGGTGCTGTCTTGGGTGAGCTCCTTTTGTGGGATAGCTGTCTACCTGGTATTGGTTTTCCTGCGTGTTGATTCCTTGTGGGATAATGTGTGTCGAATGAGGGTCGTATTGTGGTTATTTATTGGGAGGCACGCCTCGGGCAGAGGGGGTGCAGGTGGTGTTCCGGAAACGTCCAGGCCCGCGATCGATAAGCACGGTTGCTGCTCTTGCTGCTGCTTCTTGTCCTGCTGCTGTTGCTGCTGCCACACTGTGACAACGAACTGTCGCAAGCAGCAGACAAACGGCAGACCGCGCCTTTGCGTTCGTCGTATGGATCGCCGCACATGTACTGTCGCATGCCTGGTGTCGTGATGTCATGAATATGTTATTTCTGCGCGCCTCGCTGACGTCGACACCCTCTCCCTCCAACTCCTCCTCCCTCCCTCCCTCGCTCCCCCCCCTCTATATGTTTATGATGGGCACCGACGCTGCGATACATTGACGCTGCACAGGTACCAGTGCTGGCTTCGTTTCCATCGCCCCTTGTGCCCTCCACCTCCACCGGCAACGGTGCCTTATCCTCAGCTGGAACCGTAGTCGCGCCCCCTCACAAGGCTCGATTGCGCGAGGATATGTGGGTCTCTTCCCGGACGTTCTACGTGCTTGACGCCGAGGTACTGTGGACTGCCGCGCCCGCGGCCGGGGGTAGTGTTTTTTTTTTCAAATATGATGTGTCTCTGCCGGTCCTCATTCGTTTGTTTTGGTTTTGAATTTTAAAAAAGAAACACATCAGCTGTGAGATAAAACGTTTTCGCGGATGATGTTCGATCCTCGTTTTCAATGGCTGTCTGTCGTTGTCGGATTTAATGTCGCGACTTGTACCCCTACACGAAGCTTGCAAGGCCCCTATTTATGCAGCTTGCAAATAATAGTTTCGAGGAGTTTTTCATCTCAAATAGCTGAGGTGTCGTTCTAACTTTTGTAAATACACGGTACCGCGCCCCCAGCAAAGATTGCCCGTCTCTGCGACACCCTCAAAAGTATCGCCTGAGTACACTCGGATCAATGGAGCCTATCTGGTGACCACGGGCGACATATAGGTTATGGTGGAGATTCAAACGTGGATGTTAGCACGCGTTTTTTTTTTATCGGGTGGCAGACTAAAGCGAGCGGAACAAGTGGTGCTCGCTTTTTCTTGCGGTTGTGAGTCAGCTCTTGCGGTTGTTCCTGTTTGCTCACAGCGGGGTGGTGTGATGAGTCCGACGGGGTGCGGAAACGCTAACAACGTAAATTTTTCGGTGCTGCTCCCGCAGTTGAAGCCACCTCGAAGCTTCTACCTTGCCGTTTTCGTGACATCATATGCGGCATGGTGTATACTTCTAACCCTAGCGCAACCCCTTGACGTTCTGATAATGGTGCAATGATTCCCTTTTTTCCAAAACTGCACCCGCGTTGCAGGGATAAAAGTACATAAATATAAGAAGTTGGGATTATTTTGCAGTTGCTCTTAGAGGTATAGCGATTCCATTTACGATGTTTCGTTCAAGGATTACGCCAACGCTGTTCCCTCCCTCTCCCCCGACCCCCTCCGCGCCAGGTGCGAAGCTCTGCCGTGCGCGCAGCGTTTTCGTGGGACGTGCCTGTCGACCCAGCCGTCGTCGCTCGCCAGGTACGTGCATACAACAGTAGTTGCCGCACTCCGCGCTCCTTGGTAATATGTCGATGCAAGTAGTTTTGCTATTTGTCGGTCGGCACGTTGGCACTGACCAGCAGGAGGGAGGGCTTGACTCGCACCACTTTATATTACGAGGGACCATAGTAAATTGGACCAAAATTGTTCGTAAAAATAGGTAAATATATACCTGCTAGGTTTTTATGTATGGCGCAGTTCCTATTTACAAGTGTTTACTATGATCCCCCGTAATACTTTTAATATGGGACAGCAGTTTGTAGAAGTTATGCGGCAACGGCAGGCACTGTTTCCGTCGCGCCTAAGCACTGCTGCGACATCCACCTGCTGCTGCTGCTGCTGCTGCTGCTGCTGCTGCTGCTGCTGCTGTTTCTGCCTGCGCCGCTTGTCCTGTTTCTTCTTCTGTTGTTACATACCGCTGCTGCCGCTGCTGCTGCCGTCGCGTTCTCCGAGCAGGTGACCGCCCTAGCCGAGACGTTCTCCGAGCTCCGCGAGAAACTACTCTCAACAGAATCCTCCCCCACCACCGCCACCGCCAAAAACGGCGACGGCAAAGGAGGGGACGGAACCCCACCATCCCCGCAGCAGAACGCCCACACCCTCGAAGGCCACCGGCAGACCATGGCGGGCGTGGTGCCGAAGCTGTACCAGCTCCTCAGCAACGCAGTCGAGGCCGACGATGCAAGGCGTTCGGGTTTAGAGGGCAATATCGGCTCAGGGGCGGTGTCGGAGAGCATCCGAGCGATCCTGCACGAGGCCCCCTGGCTGTGGGTCGGGGACGGGTTCGTTCCTGCGGACCAGGTGAGATTGATTTTTGTTTTGAGCTGTTTTTACTTCAGGGCGTTGGATGTAGCCTGCCAGGCATATTTTGGTATAACCTGTCGGGCGTGCTGGGCGTGACTTGTGAAATATGTTGGTGGGTGTTGTCTAGGCGAGCTGGACGTGACTGTAAGATGTTGAATGTAACCTGTCAGGGGTGTTGGATGTGCCGCCCTGTCAGGCGTGTTGGATACTACTATAAATGTAACCTGCCAGGTGTGCGGGATGTAACCTGTAAGGCGTGTCGGATGTATCTGGTCATTGTGTCGCGGTATAGAATCGTGTGGCGGTCTGCGAGGACGAGCGCGCGTGTTGGTTTGTTTGGTTAACTACAACGGTGCTACTGCGGTAGGCTATTGTAGCGTACTATTAGGGGGAAGAGGAGGAGGAGGAGGAGAAGGAGGAACAGTAGTGCTAGGAGCAATAGTTGTAGTGTGAGCGGTAGCAGCACTATTATTAGTGTTTTGTGTATACAGTACGTAGTAGTAATTGTTGCAGGGGAGCCTACCGGCGCACGCCAGCCGGCGTTCTGACTGGAGTGACCCGCGCAAGTCATGTGTGTGAGTGCGCGCCTGACGTGCTGGTCGCGCCTGCGGTGCAAGCGCAAGACCCTACATTTTGAGTGTTCCACGAGACGTACTGCGCCAACCGAACCTCGACTTAGCGCCGCGGGTAACCGCCGGTGAACACGGATATGCGAAGCGTCAGTCCTGATAATTTTTCACCTATCACGCATTGCATCTGCACGGTGAACACTCACACCACTTTCGTTCCCTTCCCCGCTCATCGCGTGCACCCCCAAACCCGACATGCTCAGTCCCGGCATTGTAGGGATGCCAGGGTCTATGGTCACACGACTACGGCCATGCATAACATGTGCATAACGTGAGTACCGCCCCCCCCCCCCCTGCACCCATTCAACGCTACCTGTGCGCGTAGGTCGCATTCGTGAGCCCCGCAAATGCGGCCCCTTACCTCTACGCCGTCCCCCCGGACCTGGCGTGCTTCGCCACCCTCCTGAGGCGCTTCGGCGTTCGGTCGTCCTTCGGCCCCTCCGACTTCTGCCACGCCCTCCGCCGACTCGCCGTCGAGACTGGCGCCGCGGACCCGGCCGTACCACCCGCTTCCGCCGCCGTTGCTGGGAACAACCTCAGCGGCAACCAAGCAGCGAAGGGTGGTGGAGGCATGGTCGAGAGCCTGGTGGCTCTGGCCGGTTATAGGAAAGGGGGGGCGGAGGGCGACGGTGGGGGTGAGGATGGAGGAGAGGGGAGGGTTAGAGTTGCGCGCGAGCTGTCGCCTGCCCAGGTGGAGCTCGCGGTGGCCATGGTGCAGGTGAGTTGGGGGGAGAGGCGGAGTTCGCTAAGGGTAGGGGAGGCGTGGGCGATGCTGGGTGTATGTTGAGGGCAGTAGTGTCGCCTGCTGTCGACGTGGCCGTTGCGGTTTTAGTGCTGCCGTGATGTGATAACCTTTCACGAGTCTTATCTTTTTATTTCAACGAGCATAATCTGTTTTTTCTTCAAACGGAAAAGTGCAAAACGTTCATACATGTATTCTACATAGATAGATAGTATGTTTTGTTTGTTCCTGTCGCTACCTAATCTGAAAGTTTTTTCCAGCGGAAAATTGATATTTGTACACTCCAACGGATATCTAATCTGCTTTTATTCCACCGGAAAAATGCGAACGGCTTCGTACATTAACTATCTGTTTTTTGTGTGTGTTTTCTGTAGTTACCCCTTAGTGCAGAGCTTTCCGGGGGAAACCCTGCTTCGCCTCTGCGTCGCATCTTCAGTCCCCGAGGCTTGCCTTTCTAACGCGCGCGATTAAGAGCGAAGGCCTCTGTACTATGGTTGTTGTCGTTCTAGACAGTTCTCGCCTTTCTTTGTTTATTTTCTCCCACGACGTCAGCAATGGCCAAGTCCGTTACCGTTGGGTTTATATGTCATGTGACACGATAATACCTGGTACCACTCTGTTCAGAAATTCAACGGTCGTTTGGATACTCATACGTATTCATACCCAAAATATCGTTACATTTACGGACAGATTGATATGTATGTATACTGTATGAACAAATACCAGGTAGTTGTTTTTTATGGCTTTTTTTTGGCGAGTTGATGCCAGCCTACCCAGCGATCGTGGAAGCCAAAGACTCACAGCTCAAAACAGCAGCAGCAGTTTCGGCGCGTGGGGTGTTTTCTCCACGCTTTGTTTCTTGCTGGAAACGCTCGCGGGGTTCCACTGAACGTGTCTTTCCGCCGTCGATGTTTAGGCCCGGAAGCGGCCAGTCGCTTGTCGTCATCGTGGTACCGTGTAGATCGCCCGTACTGATTTGACTGTGGTTGTCACAGGTGCTGAGCGACGAGTCGATCCGGGTGTCCGACTTGGAGGTTTGGGTCCCTGATGCTTCTGGCGTGCTCGCCCTGAGCACTAATCTCCTCTACGACGACGCTCCCTGGCTCACCAAGAAGGTATGCTTACTCTATACAACGCCAAGCACGCGTTACTTTGCTGTGTTGTGTTGTGTTGTGCGGTGCAGTGGTGCTCGTTACTATGTTGCATACTGTGCCGTGCTGCTCTGTGTGCTACGCCGTGCTGCGCCGTTCTATGTGATATACTGCTGTGCCGTATTTCGCACGGTACCAACCAGTAGTATTACCTGCTGTGGGCGGGTGGCATTGCCTGTGAGTATTCCTTGCACTCAGTCGTTACCCTCGCTTGCACTTCGAGTCGGAGTACGGCAGGAGGGTCTCAAAACAGCGCCACAGCGAAATGGGTAGCTACGGGCAGTGTTGTCCTTCTTGACAGTGTCGAGTGACGACTCGTGTGCGAATCGTGACACGCCCCCCCCCCCCACTCCCTCTCTCCCACCCTCTGTCGTGCTCGTGCTATTCTTCTCATGTATCTCTTTCTTACCCTGTCTGTCTCTCTGTTTTGATATATCTCTCTCGCCCCCTCCCTCCCGCTTTCTCTCTTTCTCCGTATCCCTCCCTCCCTCCCTCCTTCCCTCCCCCCCTCCCCCCCTCTCTACCCCCCTCGTGCCCTCCTCTATTTGTCTGGGTTTCTAGGGCCACGCCTCGTCGTCGCCCGGGTCGAAGGGAAAACCGGCGAGATTCGTGCACCCTAAGGTGTCCATGGCTGTAGGGGAGAAGGTCGGGGTGGGGTCTTTGAGGAAAAGCATGGTGGACCAGAACCTCTCCAGCCTGGAGTTCGACTTGGGCCTGCCGGGGGAGTCCTTCGGCCAGCAGGAAAGCCTTACCCGCCGCCTGAAGCACATATTGCAGATGTATCCCGAAGGGCCCAGGTGAGCTCACGTCCTGTCCCCTTCTCCCCCCCGGTGCACGCTTCCTTTGCCTTGGTTTTCATGTTGTGTAGGAGTAAATGCCCACCTCCCCTCGTACCCGCCTCAAATTGCTTGGGTTTTAATATTATTTAATGGTAGGAGGAAAACAGCCCCCTTCTCCCCCGGTCTATGGTCATACGACTACGGCCATTCATGACACGAGTACCCCCCCCCCCCACCGCGCGCCCGCCCGGTGCACGCCTCATTTGATTTGGTTTTATTATGTAGGAGAAATCCCCCCCCCCCCCCCCACCGGTAAACATCTGAGTTGGTTTGGTTTACACTTTATGTAGGATGGAATCCCCCCCCCCCCCCTCCCCCTGCCTGGTTGAGGAAAACCCAACGGGGCTCCGTCCCGGCATTGTAGGGATGCGAGGGTCTATGGCCATACGACTACGGTCATGCACGACATAAGTACACCCTCCCCCCCGGCCGGCGCGCGCGGTTAACGCCTGCTTCGCTTTGTTTTTGTTTGTTTTTGTACGTACAGGAGGAAGTCCTCGGGTTTAATGAAGCCAGACACCTTTAGAAATGCACCCTCGTATCTGGAGACTAAATTGTGGAGACTAAATTGCTTGGGATAATAGTGGAGTGTGTGTTACAGTATCAAACGTGTTACTAGTGCGTATTGCTGGAAAAGTCACCCACACCTACCGTAGGCTCGACGACTACTTTCGAGCTGTTTTTATGCGGATTGTCTCGGGGATTGCTCGCTTGGGTCTTGGGGTGTTTCGTGCGGTAACTTTCGAAGCGTGTATTGATGAGAGGCAAGTACCTTTTTTTTTTTTTGCAAAGAGGGGATATTTTGTTTCACTTGGAGTTTTGTTGGACGGGGAACGTCGACCGAACATCGGTTCTTGTCAAGACTCGAGGCTTGATCGACTGGGTTGGTCGGAGATACCGACGGTTTGTGCCAGTAGGTAGCATACGATTCCATCTTTTGCTGTCTTGCATTTACTTTTTCTTGTTTGGGTCTACTTTTGTTTATGTTTCCAATGATCTATCTGAAGTATTTTCGTCTGCCCCTCTACGTACTGCTGTGAACCCTGATCGTCGTCAGGTTTAGTACCGTCATGTGCACTACCTACTACCTGGTGTTGAATGTTCCTACACACACAACTTCAGCCAGCTGCAGTGCTCACCCCCCACACACATTTTCTTTTCATGAGCGAGCGCAGCGCCTCTCGAGCTTGCTGCGACCTCTCCCGACGCGAACCACTTAAACACATGCCTCCAAGCGGGGTCCCAAGCTATGTGTTCCCGTGCCTCTGGCTCGTTCAAACGCCGACCCTGTCGCGCCCCACTTTTGTAACTACACCTGCGGGGCGAATCTCTGAAAGAACGATGCCCGAAAATAAAAAATAAAAAATAAATTTATCGAGTTCTGCCTACCAACACCATGTTCGTGCGCCCTCCTTCCGAAGCGCAAGCCAAGGACGACGACGCAAAACGAGTATAATCATAGCTGCCAAGCTTGCAATAACGATTTTTTCGTACAAACGCCTACCCCGCCTCGCCCCACTTTCGTAAACACGCTTGCGGGAACGTAACAGCATCTTGAGCGAGCTCGTGCAGAACGCGGATGACGCGGGGGCGCGCACGGTGCGCGTGATGCTCAACACGAGGGAGTACGGGGACGGGAGCCTCTTGAGCCCCGCGATGTCGAACTGGCAGGGTCCCAGCCTGTACGTCTACAACGACGCTGTCTTCACGGACAGGGACTTCGAAAACCTTGCCAAAATCGGCCAGGTGGGTGGAGGGGGAAAATCGGAAAGCACAGAAGTAGTGGAGTAGAGTCGTAGCAGTCGTGGTCGTAGTTGTAGTAGTAATAGTAGTAGAATAGGAGTGTTTATAGTAGCAATAGTGGTGACAGAAACAGGTGTCGACGTGTTGGGCGCAAGACGTGCCAGGTACGTCCAGCAGTATCAACGGTATATCTCCACGTGAAAGAAACGCCCCATGCTGGTGTTCATACCCCCTCTCGTCTTTTCTTGCGACACCTGGTTTTTTCCTCCTCTTTCCGTTCCCACCACCCCGTATTCCATGCAGGCTTCGAAGCTCGACAAGCTGGTGGCCACCGGCCGTTTCGGGCTAGGGTTCAACTCCGTGTACCACTTCACAGATTTGCCTAGCTTGGTCTCGGGCGAACACCTTGTCATGTTCGACCCGCACACCAAGTACGTCCCTGGAGCCACGTCCGTGCAGCCAGGCATCAAGGTTAGTTTGAACCTCACCAGGTATCAGTCTGTCCGAGAATATAACCACCGTTTGGATTCTAGTACGAATAGAAAATGGGTGCTAGGTTCCCGATCAGAGTGATACCATTTTCGGACCTACGTACCTGCTATAGCGACAAAAATCTGGCAAATGCTGTCTTGTGGACAGTCCAGCGTGAGAGGGCAGCAGTGAAAGGGGTACCATGTTGATGCTGCTCAACTAACCTCGCATTATTGTTGTGGCCTTGTGTCTCGGACATTCAATGTACGATCCCGTGGCACAGCAGTAGCATTGACTGCTTCGTGTGGTCGAAACTATGCTTGTCGTTGCTTCCCGTCGGTGTTTCCCTGTACACGTCAATCAGGTATAATATAACCAAGGGTTCCACACGGAGTACTACTGTAATGTACCTTTCTTTGGTCTGCTGTTGGAATTCTCACCCGTGGCGTGAACCCGGGACTGCCCTCTTGTAGCCTGTTCGCCAAACCCGGCGATCGATTGAGGTAGCATTCCAAGTGCTTACGTAGAAGGGTAGTGTTCTGGTCCACAGGAATATTCCCAGAAATTATCGTTCTACTTAGTACGTGAGCGTTTGTATTATCTACTGGCGTGCGTGAGTTTTTCTTGCGCTACTAACGTCCCGACGCCACCCACCCTGTGCCTGCACTGCTGTTTTTTGTTCAGATCCGGTTTGCCGACACAAACCTTCTGGAGCAGTTCCCTGACCAGGTGAGTGCAGCGTCAAAGTTGAAGTAGTTGTTTGGGGCGGTGATTCGGTCAGAATAGCGGTATGGCTTAGGGTTTGTTTTACCCACTCGTTTCGACATGCGCAGCTTTTGAATAGCCCTTGTTGAAGTGGGACCTCAGAGGCATACCAGGTACACAGCAGGAAGACAGTTGTTTTTGTTTGAGCCACTTGTTCTCACGACACTGTTAACACAGAGTAAACCAAACATACCTATAATATATGTACGATATCCATCGCTGTGCTTTCAGCGCTCCTCGCCATTTCTTAGACGTACTTTTGACCTATTTTCACGTTTTCTCGCGATGAGGTGCACCCCTCTGTCCGATTCTTCCTCATCATGCTTGCCGGCTCCGACTCCGCCGGTGACGGCCTCGACCGCTCTCGTGCCGTGTCCTGGCAGGGCGTGCGGGGGCAGTGTGAGCCGGACAATCTATCACGTCTGCCGTGAGCTACCGCTATTGCGATCATGCGTTCCTCCGTACCGTGTCGTGGCGTTTCCTCGCGACGAGATGTGCTGTGCGTTTCGCTTCTTCCGTCTTCCTACTAGTCCTTGCCCTGCCACTGCGAGTGGCGAAGCGCCGTCAGACAATAAATAACGCGTTACCCCATTCTGCGTAGCCCTCGCACGTATATTGGAAACCCCGCGCGGCCTGATAAGTCGCTAACCTCGACTTCCTCCCCTTCCCCCTTCTCGCACACGCCTTTTTTGTGACTGCTCCCGTCTCCCATGCTCCCCTCTGCACAGTTCTCCCCATACCTGTTCTTTGGGTGCGAGCTGAAGAACCGGTTCGACGGGACGCTTTTCCGTTTTCCGCTTCGAACGGCGGCGGCAGCACGGCTCAGCGAGATTTCACACGCAAGCTACTCGCCCGATTCGGTGATGGATCTGCTCAACCAATTCAAGGAAGCCGCAAACAGGTGCGTGGCGCGTTGACGTGTTAGGGGTGCCACCGTGTTTTGATCGGCGGGAAATTGTAAGGGGGGGGGGGGGGGGGGGATGGGGGCTGTTGAACCTTGGAGAAGTGTGTCGTTTGGGCCGGTAGCAAAGCGTGATGGAAGAGGTAAGTTTTGTTGGCCACGTTATCATCACTCACTGACGGGGAGATTAATATTTGTCTTACCTTTCAACCATGCATGCACGATATCCTCTTCGACTTCTTCTTCGTCGCCCGCCACGGCCCCGCCCCGACGCGTAGTCAGCAATATCACTACAAAACTGCCGTGTCTTTTATTAATTGTCTTGAGGAAAACCCGACGATGTCTGCGTTTATCTTGTGCTGGTCAAAAGGGATACCCTACTATATACCAGGTAGCTTACTCAGTCAGGTGCCTGAGTAGGCCAGGTTATCTCTTCTAACCAACATGGTGTTCCAAACCCTCCACGCGCGCATGACATCCTCTTCGACCTCTGCTTTCTGCGGCCGCCATGGCCCCCTCCCCGACTCGCCCAGGTGCCTCCTCTTCCTCCGCCATGTCCAGCGGATCGAGATGTACACCCTCAGCGATACGGACAAGTCTCCCGTCCTTCAGTACAGCGTGGAGGTCACCAAGCGCGACCCTCCGGGCGGGTGGCTGACCGTGCCGACGTTCGTGTCCGGCCCTCCCCACCGCCCCCTCTCCAAGGAGGCGTTCTACTCGAAGCTGGGACAGACCCCGGACTCCGCCCTCCCAAGGGTTGAGCAGTTGGTCACCATCACTCTTCGGCAAGAGGCCGAGCGCGCAGACGGTAACCGCGGCGGTGGGGTGGGGGTACCGGCCCTTACCGTCGAGGGCAGCGATTCCGAGAACGAGATTGTCGACGTCGGTGTTGGTGATGACAGTGGTGACGGTGGCGGTGGCGGTGGTGGTGGTGGCGCAGGTGCAGAAGGCGGTAGTGTCGTTGCGGTCCGTCCTGAGAAAGCGAAGGTGGTAAAGGGCGCGACGTCGACGGTGGACCTGTTCCTTGTTTGCGCTGCAATCGGGGGTGGAGAAGCGAAGAAGATGGCGTGTCTGCCGCGGCACAGGCACATGAAGCTCATTCCTTGGGGGGGGGTGAGACGACGACTGATTGGGCTTGTAGGGGACGGTGGGGGGTAGATGATGCGGTGGCTTTTCATATGTTGTGGTGGTTTTTGCGTTGCGTAACTTTGATTATGTTTTAAAGCTACGTATGGAGGAAAACCAGTGTGTGCTGTTTTCGTTTTTTGGGATTTTGCGATAAGAGGTGGTCGACGACGTAAAGGAGCATGTCCATCTTCTCCTCGTAGGCACTTCAGGTAGATAGCCGCGTGTTAGATACTCTTAGGCGCACGATGTTGGTCTGTGTGTCCAGCAAACGCACGCGTGTTTCGCCTACAACCTTCCACCCGCCTGCCTGTATCATAGCTATTCATTTGTCCAGCGTGGCATCACCCGGATACGCTATTTCCCAACGAACACGCAAGATTTGGCGCGTCCTCTGCAAGGGTACGCGAGCCGTTGGGTTCTCCGTCAATCGAGCGGCTTGCCGCGTTTTGGAAAGATTGACCCCCCGATTTTACTCGGCTTTTTTTGTCTTTTCCGCGCTGATATAGCCGTATTTTCCCTGCTCTTAAACCTACCATAGCTCTCGCTGGCCCGCTATGCGCTTGTCGCTCCTGATGCCTGCTGCCTCATTCTCCCGCCCTCTTTCCCTCTCATCCCTCCTTCCCTCCCTTCCCCGTTTATTTCTTAACTTTATTCCTTTGCTCCCTTTTTTGTTTTGTTTTGTTTTGCGCTGTGCGTCCTTGCGCATACCAGGTGGCAGCTCACGTCACCCGGAACTCGCAGCCCCCTCCCCCGTTCGTGGGACACGCCTTCTGTTTCCTGCCCTTGCCGGTGAACACCCAGCTACCAGTGCACGTGAACGGCTTTTTCGAGCTTTCTTCCAACAGGCAAGTTGCAGTAGCGACACCCATCATCGTTTTTTTGTTTTCGTTTTCGCCACGCGCAGGCGCAGGCGCATTTGGCGCAGGCGTACTACTGCTGTGGCATTCACTACACACGTGCAATCACTGAAGGGTGAACTACTCTGAGGCTCTATGTTTTATTTACAGTTTTTGTTTTGTTTTGTCCCTCATTTTGAGGACTTCAAGGGGGAAAAGTTTCTACCAGGTACCAGGTACATATGTATGCTCGTTTTTGGTTGAGACATTTCATATTTGGGGGTATCGCCCAGGTTCGTGTTGTTGTCGTTTTACTTCACAGATGTTCCGTGGTATAGCATTCTTGGTTGTATTTTCGATGTGTTTCGATTGGAAGGATAAATCGTGTTGTGTTTTTGGGTCGTGTAGATTTCGTTGTCGTCGTATGTCTTAGCTGTTGTGGCGGTTCGTAGATCTTTTGTTTGTTTGCTACGGTTCGCAGATCTTAGTGGTTCGTAAATCTGAACTATCGTTGCGATTCGCCCATCCTTCCTGTTTTACCGATCTTAGCCATCGTTATCGTTCGTACAAGCCAAGGGAGATTCCGATCCTTGCGCGTCCCCGTACCCAGGCACGACTACCGTTATTCCCTTTCGCCAGTACTATTTTTGGGGCTTTGTCGCGAACAACCTTAACGCCTTTCGACTATAACACCTTTGAGACTTGAGAGGGGGATTTTTATTTTTTTTAGTGACGACTTCAGCTTCGGCCACTGTGCTTGGTTCGGGGATACCAGTAAATTTGGTTTCCGAATTTTAATACCAGGTTGATAGGAGTCGTACGACACGAGCGGAGCACGATCCTACTCGTACTGCCGCGCGCTCTCACTACTCGGTAGACGGTTTAATGGTTCATAAGACCAAACTTCTTTAAATGTTCTCGACATTATCTCAGTCCCAAGAGGATTACGAGGTATAACTTATAACCTATGTAGGACTTCGAAAATGATTCAACTGTACAGTAGTTCCAAGCAGTTTAGCCACGAAATGCCCCAGGAATAGGAGTGCAGGGCTAAAGGGGTTAACGTCTCCCTGCGCTTGCACCCTCCAGGAGAGACATCTGGTTCGGAGAGGACATGGCCGGCGAAGGAAAACGCCGAAGCGAGTGGAACACCCTTCTCCTCCGTGACGTCATCGCTCCCATCTACGCCTCCCTCGTATCGAGAGCCCGAGATGTGAGCGCTGTAGCTTTGAAATGGCTTTGGTGGGTTTAGTAGTTTTTTTAATGCTTTTTTTAGCTTTTGCGGCTGTGGTAGCTTTTGACATTTTTGTGGCTTTGATTATTTTGATAGCTTTCGTGGGCTTTCGTGGCTTCGGTAGATGGCTTTGTCATCTTTGATTGATAGGTTTGATATTTTTGATCGTTTTGATAGCTGTTGACATCGTCGGTAGCTTTGGTGGCTTGATAGCTTTGGTAGCTTGGCAGCTTTGGTGGCTTGATAGCTTTGGCAGTTGTTGACATCGTGGGTAGATTTGGTGGCTTGATGGCTGTGGTAGCTGTGGTAGCTTGCAGTTATGGTGTCTTGACAGCTATGGTAGCTTGACATATTTAGGTAGCTTGGCAGCTGTAGGTAGATTTGATGGGTTGATAGCTGTGGTAGCTTGTCAGCTTCGGTACCGTGACAGGTTAAGTAACTTGGTGGCTCTGGTAGCTTTCAGTGCGCCGCGACTCAAGAGTTGGCTCTTGCTCACGAATCGAATCGAGACACACGGCACGTAAGGCTCGTTCTTGCTCGTCCAGTGGCGCCGAAATACCCCCGTGTCTACGCATACAGTGCATGCAACATACGCCGCCAACTAGGGGAGACTCCCCCGCGGCAAGGCCGTGTTCCCATGTCACCCCGCCAATTTATACCTCGTATGGCTTGCGCGCGGCCGCTTCGGTTGCTTGGAGTATTACACCCTGGCAAGGTTGGATGTTTTCAGGCTCCTTCCCGTGGCGGGTTTCGGCGACCCCCCACGTCCATGCACAGGTGTCGAGGCTGACGGCCTGTGGTGTCTGTGACTGTCATTGTTTAGCAGTTTGTTTAGCAGTCTTATCCCTGAGTAATGTGTTTTGGGATGTTTTTTAGGGGGACCCAGGTAAAGCGATAGCCATAACCAGAACTGCGGTCTTATCACCCGTCTATTCTATTACGTGGGAACATAGTAATCATGACCCAATAAGGTGTCTGAACCAAGGGGAATATCTTTTTTGTTTTGGTCCACTGTGGATTATGATTGCTATGCCCGCCTGTACTAGTGATGGCGCAGCAGCAGTGTACGAAGCATACGAGTAGGTCGCGCTGCGCGCGCGTCGTGCAATTAATTACGGTGTAGTTCTGATAGAGTAGGTAGGTATTCATACGAAGTATCAGGGTAAGTATGTAAGAGATACATCACTCCTTACAGCAGCCAGCCGTTGTTTCGTTTGACCAAGGTAGTAGCCACCATTTACATTCGCCCATGTGTTGTTCCCTTTGCAATTTACGCTACTGTAACCAAGTCACAAAAGGATTGTGAAACCCTTCAACCTTTTTCGGGGATAAAATGCTTGGAATTTGAGTATCAATAGTACTATTTTTGAATTGGTGAACCCGTCTTTTGTGCTGTTTTATTGGGGCAGATCATGCACGCGGGTCCTCAGCACCTGGCACTCCTCCCCGCTGCGGAAACGCCTAAACCGTGGGAAACCGTCGTGGCGGCGACCTACGCTAACCTCAAGGACATCCCGGTGCTGTACTGCCGAAGCGGGGCGGGAGGGATGGGGCGGTGGATCACCCCGGGACAGGCGGTGGTGGTAGACGAGGAGGAAGAGGACGGGGGCGGGGGCGGCGAAGAGAGGGTGGAGTATGCCAAACGCCTCACCAAGGTGATGTGGTCATTTTGGAGGACAGTCCTGATGATTTGATGTTGACCCTGGATTACGTGCATCCCGGGGGGGGGTCGTGTTGTATTCAACATTTTCTGGCGGTGTTTTTGTTGCGGGCGAGAGGTTGGGCAACATTAACGACTAGCTTCTGGTTCACAAATAGTTTGACTTTGCGTCTGCGCCTAATGTTTTGTGTACTTGAAAACCTGGTACCTTGCAATATGCACCAGGTTAGGTATTCGTAGATTTCTTCTTATACTTGCACGTTTTTCTCCACGAGCCTCGTCTGCCCGTCTCATATCGCCCCTTATCTCCCGCGCGCCCTCATCCAGGTCCTTTTATGGGACAGGCTCCCCGTGGTTCGTCTCCCTGCCACGCTCAAGAAGACCATGCTCCACTACAACTGCCTGGGAGCGGATGCGACCCCATCCTTCCTTCGGTCGCACTTCCGCAACACCGAAATCCCGCATCCCTGCCTCGCCCTCGAAATTGGCGGTGGGAAGTCTTCAACGACAACGTTAACTTCAACTTCAGGCACTCGAACCGCGCATGGGCGGGCAGCCCGTGGTCATGTCAAGCCGCCAGCTTCTTACGCTGCCGCCGCCGCCACCGCCGCCGCCGCGCCCGGCACGCCAGGAGACGCGGTACGCTCGCGGCCCCCGGCAGCCCCATCGGACGCGAGGTCGAACGCGCTGTTTCTCCTCAAGGCGGCTACTGTGGGCCTGGGTGGCGACACGTTCGGCGAGCTCGTCGGCCTGCCGCTGCTGCCCCTCGCGGATGGTAGCCTCGGCCGCTTCCTGGCCCCGCCTGTTGCAGCGGCGGCGGCGGCGGCGGGCGACGAGGCGGAGGCGATGGGAACAGCAGTGGGTAGCAGCCCCGGTCGAAGGAGTCCCACAAAAGACACCATCTTTGTGTGCTCTCGCGCGGAGCGGCGGCTGCTGGCGGGCACCGGGCTCGGCGGGGAAGGAGGGGGCGCGGGGAACCGTCTTCTGCAAGACCTTGACGACCTGGACCAGGCGGCGAAGGCGTTGCTGAGCAACAGGCGCGTGCACGAGGCAACGAACGTGGCCGTTATGGAGCCGAGCGACCTGGCGGGAATGCTCGGCGCCGTTTTCCCTGAAGCGTGGAAGGGGCTGACGCAGGTCGCTTGGGCACCGGGATCGCGAGACGTGAGTATGTGCGGCGGTGGGGCCGTTTGTGAGGCTTGCGGTGGCGGTTATTCGGCGTGTGGTCTCGGCGATAAGTTTGCCGCCAGCCATGCGGCAGGGAACCTTCGTGGAGAGGAATGCCTTTTCCTTGGCGAAGGAGATGCTCAGGGAAGCATGCCGCCGTACTGGCGCAGAAAGCTCCTCTTGTATAAGCGCGGTGCTGAATCAACCATGGTTCACGTCTGCTGAAATCATTTTTGTCCGAGAAGACCTTGGCCTGCCGGCGTGCTGCATTCACTGTCCCCCTTTCTCCGTCAGTCCCTTCTTCTATCCCCCGAGAAAACAAATAGTTGGCCAGTCCCTTTTCGTCATCCATCCATCCATCCATCCATCCATCCATCCACCCAAGCTTTCATTTATTATTTTCGTTTGTTCAACCTTTTCCTGGCCTACGCTCCTTTCCGCCTTGCGAAGGTTCGCCCGAAGCAACCCTCCGAGGAATGGGTGTCATCTCTCTGGGACTATATTTGCACCAGCGGGGGCAGCCTCGGTAGCAACGGCGGCAGAGCCAGGAGGGAAGACCAGACCAGCAACGCTACGGAAACCCTGCAGCTGTTCGAGGCGGCGTGGCCGCTGCTGCCGGCCACTGGCGGAGTAGGCTTGGACGAGATTCGAGTCCTGCTGCAATTGCACAAGGAGATGCCGGTCGTGAGCCCCCTGACGGACGGCATAGGGGCGCGCGCAATGAGCACCCCAGTCAAGAAGGTGGGCGCTTTTTTTTTGTGAAAATCAAAATACGTCAGCTGTGAGATCGATAACGTTTTGCGAGTTTCATGTTTGCAAGCTGCGTGTGATAGTTTTGGTCATAGTTTTTTCCCGAGACACGGGTGGGGGGGGGGGTTGTTCCAGAGAGTTGACGGGGGGGTACCAGGGAGTTGACGGGGGGTATTCACGCCAAAAAAGTGAGTGTTTTGCGAGTCGTGGAGTTGCTATCTCAGGCAGTTGACGGAGGGCACGCATTCACGTCAAGAAGGTGTGCTTTTTTTGCGAGGCATGGGGTTGATGCTCAAGACAGTTGACGTGGGGTATTCACGTGGAAGGTGAGTGTTTTGGCATGGGGTTGTTGTTCCAGGCAGTTAGCGGAGGGTATTGACGCCAAGAAGCCACATACCTGATAAGCGTTTCGTGGGGCATTAAGTTTTTATTTCGTGCACTTGGCGGGGAGTATTCGTGCAAATGTGGTGTGTGTGTTGCGAGAACATGAGGGGGGTTGCTTGAGGCAGTTGGCGGGGGTTATTCCACGCCGAGGTGGATGCCTTGTGAGGCATGGGGGGGGTTGTTGTTCCAGGCAGTCGACGAGGGGTATTTCACGCCAAGGTTATTATTCTGCGAGGCCTTCAGGTCAACACGATGCGTGTTTTGCAAGGCATGGTGGGGCGGGGGGGGGGGTTGTTTTACGCAGTAGACAGGGGCGGCATGCTAGAGAACCGGTGCTGGCGAAAGCGTGTGCGTCTTTCGTGTGCATGCGGGCGCTGATAAGGTGTTCGCGTGATATTTTGTGTGTGTGTGTTTTGTTTTAGTTCTTGCATGTTTGCGTGTGTGTCACAACGTTCAACCCCTTTCGGGCCTCAGACGGAAAAGGTTACGGGGAAAAAGAAAGCAATCACAACGTCGGCCAAACGTGAGTGTATGAAGTACAACGCAAGGGTCTGTATGGCACGCGCGTGGTTGATAATAGTTTTATGACTGTATTTTGTCATCTGTTTTCCCCTATTTTTTTACGGATGAAAATCACGTTGTTTGTCGTTCCCTCGAGTTTCTCTGTTCCCACCTATACCCACGTGACCACCAGTTTCTCACGTTTTTCTCACCGATTCCTCACATTTTTTTTTAATGTTCGTGAACTCTGTCGTGTTTTGTCGGCATCACGTCCTTCTATTGTCGCCATGCCCTTGTGGACACAGGTGCTCTCCCAGCTGGGAGTCTGGATCCTCGACGCCCAAGCGCTGGGAGACCAGGCCCAAAACCCCCTTATCCTCAAATACGCCAACCCCTACAGCCCCAGCGGTGTTCTCTGCGCGATGCAGCAGGCGTTGTTCCCCTCGGGGTCTCAACCGCGCCCCAACGGTAACGGTGAACCAGCCGCGGCGGTGGAAGTTGTCGCCCTCGACTTCGGCCCCGGCGGCAACGCACGAAGGCGGGTCGACAACCGATTTCAGTCTGTGGGCGCCGAAGGGCGAGACTCTCTGAGGGGTTTCCTATGCGGGCTTAACCGCCGGGGACGGCTTACGGACGAGCAGCTCGATTTCCTTAAAGGGTTGCCGATTTTCCGCGTGCACGAGGCGGTATCAGGGGAGGAGGAGGAGGAGGAAGCGCGGCGGTACCGGCGGGGTGGGGGGGTGGCGGGTTTCACCTCGATCTCCGGAGCCGAGCGGCTGTTGCTGGCCCCGAGGCACTCCGACCCGGCCCTGCTAGGGCGGGAGTTTGCTGTGGAGACCGACCGAAACACGGAGTTGCTGGAGAGCTTGGGCCTGCAGAGGGTAGGGAAGGGCGCGTTCTTCAGGGAGCACGTGCTGCCCAGGGCCGTCGAACAGACTCTGCCGGTTGGTGAGTGCCACCATCTTGGGCCGGGGTGGGGGGGGTGTACTTCATTTTCATACATGGCCGTAGTCGTATGGCCATAGACCCTCGCATCCCTACAATGCCGGGACGGAGCATGTCGGGTTTTCACCGATCAGGCAGACATTGCTAGCACCAAGCGCGAAGCGCCGTGAGGTGTTGGGCGGGGGGGGGGGGGGGGGGGGGGGGGGCGTAGTCATTTGTTGCTTGCCTTAGTCATTTTACCATTGACCACGCATCCCTTTCGAGGCGGAGCACCATTCCTACTCCTCACAGAGAAGCCTTCAACAGTTGGGCGTTCATTGGGCGAGGGGTATGTGTGGAGGGGGGTGTACTTCTTTTTCATGCATGGCCGTAGTCGTATGACCATAGCAGAGGGGGTGTACTTCATATTCATGCATGGCCGTAGTCGTACGGGGGGGGGGCGAAGGACAGATATAGTTGCGTGTGTTGCGCTAGCCTAGGGCACCCCTGTTTCGTGGGTGTCGACGTGTTCGTCAGCCGCCACGGCACAACAACGGCGACCTCTCGTGTTCTTGGCGTGACCCCTACGTGCAGCGAGATGCGTGGGCTCGTTTTCGTACTAGGGAGTATCGCCTCTCAGGTATTTTCGGCGGCCATTTCCAGCCACCCTCCCCAAGAATCCCACCCCTCCTCTCCTCCCCCTGCCCCCTTGACGGTCGGTCCGTGGTACAGTGGCCTCCCAAGCGGCGATCGTGTCCGTCTTGTCGAACCTGGAAGATCTGTGCGACGAAGACAACGGTCTCGAGGCCGCGCTGCGGTGCACTCAAATTGTAACCGACGGTACGGGAAAACCAGCACAAATTTCGGAGCTGTTCGACCCGGCCGTCAGCGAGCTTGCGGGGCTGCTGGGACCCGAAGCGTTCCCGGCGAGCGTATTCTGCTTATCGGCGGTAAGGCTTCATTGTTTTGCTTTTTTATGCGTATATAGCTTGGTTTTTCTGGTGACGCGGTAAGCGTTGTTGGAGTCGGTGGGTCGTTTGACGCTTCCTGCAGATGGCGTATGGGCGCTCCAGCGGTCGCTGCTGTTGATGGTAAAAGGTTCAGCGTTTGGGCTGTCGGGTGGAGTGGGAACACGCATTGATTTTCAGCGCAGAAGTCAGTGTTCGTCTCTCATTCGCTCGCCGAATCGTGGTACGAACCACGTGACTGTGGTTTTTGCTGGGTAGAGCAGATCCTGAAAGACGACGTTTTGGAACATGACAACGATAAGCGGGCACCATAATGCCATCGGCTGAGATACAAACCCTTCGATAGACCTATGACCCTCGACCCGGGCTGACACCACGCCGCGCGCTGCATCAAGGATTACTGGTGTGCATGCATCTCAATTGACCTCAAAATGCTTGCCGTACTTTTTTCCCGCGCATGCCCCAACGCCTTACCATGTCTTCAGCCGCTAGCTGGAATGCGCACGCTTGGGCTTCAGAGCAGTCTCACCTGCGAAGGCGTTCTCCAATCAGCGCGCTCTATTGAAGCCGCGTTCGCGCCGCCGGCGGTCCACGTCGGTGACGGCGCCCTGGCGAGAACAGCCGCGGTGACGGTCGCCGCGGCGAGGGACGCGGCTGTGAAACGCAGCCGGAAGCTCCTCGACTTCGTCGACCACCGCGCGGATAACCTCCTCCTCGCCTCGGGCGAATCCGGCCGCTGGTTTGTTGACCCTCTTCCGTCGCTGTCTGGTACAGACGTTAACGCTCGCGTCGGAAAGGAGAACGGAAGCGAGGGTGGCGGTAGTTTTGGCGGTGGTGGCGGTGGTGGTAGTGCCGGGGACGATGGCGGTAGTGGTGGAGGAAGCGGCAACGTGGTAGGGAGGGACGAAGAGAGACAGGAGTTGTCTGAAAGCTCTGCCTCCGAATCCGCGGGCGATGGGAGCGACTACGAAGGGGAGGACGAGGGCGAGGACGAGGAAGGCGAAGTCGAGGAGGACGACCGCGTTCAGGAAGAAAGGCTGGCGAAGGAGAGGGAGTTGAGGGAGAGGGAGAAGGAAAAGGAGGAGAGGGACAGGAGGCGGGCGGAGGCGGTGGTGGCCGCTGCGCGTCAGCCCCCACCAAACGACTTCGTGGAGGAGCTCGCGAGTATTTCGTGGCTGCCGGTGCATGTTACGCCACCCGACGACCTTTTGCCGTGGAAGGTGATCACGGCTCGTCTGCCTCTTGTGTGTGTTCGCTCGTGTTCGTTTTCTGCCTGCACGCTTTGCGAGATTTACACCTTGTTGGTCGTTTGTTGGAAGCCCCGGTTTCGCTTTAGGAACAACAACAAAAAAAGGAAGGCTCGGCCGTGGTTTTGTTTTGTTTCGAGAAACTGTGTTACGTGGCGGCTTTGATGTGTCTGGTCTTGTGCTTGAGAAAGACACCGCGTCGTTTCTTGCGTCCAAGCAAAAACGTTGACTCTTGCGAAAGAGATCCACACCAGGCGGATGTCATGTTTTTTGCCGTCAGGCGACCCCGCTCCTCTAGGTAGTTGCCAATCGAAGGCGCACAAAATGTTTCATAGTCAAGGTCAGGCGCGAGTCCTTCTCCTCGATCTCGCTCGACACGAGCCACCCGATAACCCTCAACCAAGCCTAATGGTGAATTAACACATGCGTACAAAAACATACACCAGGCACCTGGTAGATACACATCATTCCTACCTTCACAACCTATACCGTACACCATACATATACAACAGCATCCAACCCATGGGAAAATACACCACGAAACAGACGCACATCGAGTTGTTAAGTAGGCTCTTGACTACCAGTGCGCCAGTTCCCCCGTTTCCCTGTGCACGCAAGCCTCAATGTACATGAACACGAACATGTCCCTTTCCCCGACAGACCCCCAACAACTCCGCCTGCCCATGTGTTAAGATTTATCCTCTGACCAACTGCTGCCTTTGGCGCCCCCGGCACCGCCACCAACCATATACAGGCGCCGAGCTCGAGAACAGAGGACGCTAGGGTAGCAGCTCCGTGCAACACTCGCCCGGAGTCCGACAAATGGTACTGCAGCCTTAGCCTGGGGGTACTAGAGGGGGACGTGAAGTCGCGCTCCCTGAAGAGGGCGTTCGGGTGGGACCGGCCTGTGGCTGGGGTGCGGCTTGCGCGGCAGCTGGTGTCGCTTGCGAAGAAGTTTGAGGTGCGTGCCTTTTTATCCGTCAGCCGCTGGTGTTGCTGGAGTTGTTGTTGTTGTTGTTGGTGGTGGTGGTGGTGGTGTTGTTGTTGTTGGCGGTGGTGGTGAGGGTGTTGTTGTTGTTGTTGTTGTTGTTGTTGTTGTTGTTGTTGTTGTTGTTATTGGTGGTGGTGGTGGTGGTGTTGGTGTTGTTGTTGCTGCTGTTGCTGCTTCTGTTGCTGCTGCTACTGCTGCGGCTGCTGCTGCGGTTATCAGATAGTGTCTCTCTGCTGGTTTGGTGTTGGAGTGTCTCTCATAGTGTGCTTACTGCTTCAGGCCGATGAGAAAGAAAAACGTGGATGTTCGTTCCCCGCGGTTTTCCTATTGGTCAAGTTGAACCCATCAGATAAGCCCCCGGAGGGCCGGCAGACTACAATATCAAAAGTATTGGGAATGCATTCGCGCAAGGCCAGGTAGTACGTAGAGACTTCCAAGAACTGTTTTATGTGTCGGACATAAGCTAACCCCCCCCCCCCCCCTCTTGTCGAATCCCTCCTCATAAAAACAAAAACCCGGTAGGTCCATTTCCACACAAACGCCCCATCCACCGCAAAAACTAGCAAAAAGCGATTAATTATAACCCGCACATACCATACCTTAATCAATACCGATACATACAAAGGAACGGCCGTTCTATTGACACCTGCACGTGCAATACCGTCGTCGCCGAAATCAATACCATAGGAACGACCGTTTCATTGAAGCCCTTACTTACGATACCGTGATCGATAGACGCGCTTCCTTTGCACTTCGACGCACGCCCTGTGGAAGAGCGCCGCCGTGTACTGACTCGCGCTTCCCCTCGTAAAAACCCGGCGTTCCTTCTCAACACGCCACGACGTTTCCGCGGCGCTGTTCTCAACAGAAGCTCACGCTAGTCGCGCAGAGGGGTGAGATGAAGCACACTCTTAGGGGAGTGACCCCTGAGATCTACAATTGGCTCGATTTTCTCGTGGGATCGCCGGAGTTCCAACAGGTGCGCTTGTGATTCTGAACATTGCAGCTTGTATAGTGGTGTCCCCGGTTTAGATAGATGCCATCCATCCAACCGGCCGGATGGTTGGTTGGTTTGTTCGTTGGTTGAGCAATTGGTTAGCTGGCGGGTTGTCTTTTGGTTGCGTGCGTGGTCGGTCGAGGTCCTCCGTTCAGTCGTTCCATCGGACCAATCGGCAGCTTGTCCGGTTTCTAGCTTGGTTGATCTGTCGGTACTTTGGTCGGTCGGTAGCACGATTGGTCGATCGCATTTACTCTCAAGTGCTTGCTCGATTGATTAAGTCGTCTATCAGTGGCCCACATATTTGTTTGTTTAGTCGTCTTTGTTTTTTCATGCTCAACCCGCGGGAATCTTTACCTTCAGCGACCTTCTGGACAATAAGCCGTGGTCACCGGAGTCTTCCCTTCTCCCCCCCCCCTTTGGTGCTAGCCTTTAGTTTTTCCGCGCATAGGGTTCAAAATTCCCACTGCTGGTCGGCGTTCGTTTTTTTTCAACTCGCGAAGCCGCACTTTCGGCGACCTACGAAGGCAGAAAGCACACACCTTGGACAGATGATGATCTATCTATTTACAGATAGATCATCTAGATTCTAACCTGCCGCTATGATATGTTGTGCAGGATCTGTGTAGGCACAGATCAAACCCAGGAATTGTGTGCTAAGTCGTGCAGAGTATACGGGTCCCGCCGGCAACCTGAGCTAGATCATACAAGATCGGGAATAGAGCTGCCTTGGAAGGTCTACTGCTTATAGAGTATGAAGTGGGAATCGATCATCTGTCTGATCTGTATGATATGTCTTTTCCAAGATATACTATTAATAGTACACCAGCCACGAATCGAACCCCAGTGCAACCGGCAGGGAGGGTGAAGGTCTTACTGCTAGACCAAAGTCACTCGCTGGACCAAAGTCAACTGTGTGCATGCTTCTAATTCTCGTTCTTTGTTTTAGTGAATCTGTCTGGATGCCTCAATGCTGGTTGTTTACTGATTTTGGTAAGAGTGCACGGGCACTGGTACAGCAGCATCGTGTGTTGTCTACTGCCCGTAGATAGCTACTGATTGAGCCTGCCACGGCATGTTGCCAGTAGATTTCATACTACCCGCGTCCCAAGAAAAGTACACGCCTCATTATATGACGAAAAACAAAATGGTGCCCGGGGAGAGGGGGGGGCTAGAGGAGACTGGCCGACTGATCGTTTGATTGACAGAATGACTACTGTAGCAGTTACGGCGAGGGCATAATCTCGAACGGTAAAACAATGCACTGCTCCATGCTCCATGAACTCTTGTGCCGCCCTGCAGGTGCAATCGGTGCTCTCGGGCAAAGACTGGCTCTGGGTGGGCGACAAGTTCCTCGGGAGCAGCAGGGTCGCGTTCGAAGTGCCCGCTGCTGCTAGCTCGATCCTCAGCTCTGTGAGTGGCGCACTTTGTTGGCTTGCCACACGTCGTGTCTCTGATGCGCTCTGGCGAAGCCAGCGGCAATGGCGGCTAGGATCAATGTTTTAGACCCGCGATTCCTGTCGTCGTCTCTTCTGTTGGTAGCAGCAGCAGCAGCAGCAGCGATGAACAGCAAGCAGCGCCAATATGAATTAGGCCTGCGGCTTTCGTGTTTCCCTCCTACGTAGTATTGTCTTCGTTTGTCTTGCTCTTTCACGGCCTCTGTAAGAGATGGGTGAATACAGTAGGTGTGCGTCGCAGTACATAATAGGCGCTTATGACTTCGCGTCGATTCTGACCATGGACAGGCTTGTAAGTCTACAAGGATACTATGCAGCAGGGGAGGGGGCGAGAGATCCCCCCTCCTCAAGAAGTATAACTTCCCTTTACAACGATAACTATGTGTGTTTTTTTAGCAGGGGGAGAGGTGCGAGGGACCCCCCCCCTCCCCAAGAAGTATTACTTCCCCTTACATGGAAATGGCTGCTTGTGACACCTGTAGGTATTGGCAGTCGTCGCGCAAGGGGTGCGGTCTTTTTAGTGTTTTCGCCGCCGCTGTTGCTCTTGTCCAGGTGCCGACGGAGCTCCGCGAGTTCAGGACCTTGCTGCACACGCTTGGGGTGCCCGAGAGGTTCAGGCCCGGCGACTACTTGGCGGTGCTGAAAACAATGGAGACGGCGGCTAAGGGCCGTCCTTTGGACGCCACCGCGCTCGGCGTCGCTGTTGGTGAGCGAGCGCATCGTAGAGCGCATCATAGCATGAGGATGGCTCGGCGCCGGTGTACGTAGCAACTGCCTGGTTACCCATCCTCGGTACTGTCGTCAGTGCGCCGCCAAGTCGGGCCGGGCGCCGAGTCAGGTCGATTGTGCCTAGTCGTATATACCAAGGGCGCATCTTGTCCCCACACGCTCTCTCCCAATTTATGTCACTATGCAGGGTTAACCCAGGGTTTGTCGGGGGGTTTTTCTCGGTTGATCCAAACTGGGTAGCTTACCACCCCCCCCCCCCCTTCTTCGTCCGGCGTCCCTCCGCACATTGAAACCCCGCGCTGGCTAAATTTGTCGTCGTCCAGGCTTGGTCAAAATATTGGCTCAGCTAAGCGCAGCGGAGCGCGGGAGCATCGAGCAGGGCGCATTGCTTCTGCCGGACGAGAGCGGCCCTCGGCTTTTGCCTGCGTCGAGCCTGGTCTATGACGACGCTCCCTGGCTATCGGGGCGCTTGAGGCAATTGCACCTCGTGCACCCAGACGTCGGAGATGAGGTCAGTCGCACCTCGAGTGTGCTGATAGGCGACGTTTGTTAAGAACGTGTTGATACAAACTGCTTATAAACACTCGTTGGTCATGTTAGTGGCTGTTCCATATTTGGTTGAAAAGAGAACGAAAGAGATAATGCACGTGGTGGTTTTGCTATTTCAGTAAAGTTAGTAAAACGCCAGCCCCCAACTCAAACGTCAGCGAACTGAAGTTTTGTTTTTTGTTTCCTTCTTCAGGTTGAGTTTCTGTTTCTGTGGTGGTGTGAGTGCTCATGTTTTCTACTGGTAGTTCTTGTTTCGTATCTCGGCATGCACGTGCGTGTTTGATCCGCTGCTTCGAGTGGGACTCTTTCTGCGTCGGCTCTCGGTTGTTGTTGGTGTTGTTGTCGATGATGTTGAAGTTAGTGTCGTCGTCGTTGTTGTTGTTGTTGCTGTTGCTGCTGCTGGTTCGTGTGTTTTTTTTCGTTGTGCGTTATCCTCCCCGCGTGCTTAGCTTGCAGGCGGTTGTGCGAGCAATCGGACTCATTATCGCCGTGCGCGACTCAGAATGTTACGTTTTAGATAACAGCGAGGTCTATTGTTGTTTCTTCGTGTCTGACAAGTTGCCCCTGTGGCATTATATTGCCCCCTTCCTTTTCTAACTCAGGCGGCTAAAGCCCTGGGAGTTCCAAGTCTTCGGCAAGCTTTCCTCTCGAGCGAGGGTGGCACTCAGGTGAGAAGGATGCTTTCGTCCGTCGCAGGAGATAGTTGCGTCGCCGCTTTTCTTCCTGGTTGGTTACAGTACTCGTGTGCTGCACCTCCGGCTCGATCGCCCGCCTCCGCCGCCTGAGATATGGTTGTTGCCTTGCGAGATGGAGGGTTTGACAGCGCACCGCTTCTTGTATCCGCCTCTGTTGTTACCATTGGTCCTACTTGAGTGCTTACTGCTCCACCGCCTCGACTTGTACCACCTCGACTTGTCGAATGCAGCGCAACCCAGGTTCAAAGCAAGACGCCGTTGCCGCCCCCTCGCGTTGAACAATAAAATCGCGCTCCCATCAAGTGGGTCAACCCCCCCCCCCCCCCCCCCCTGATTTCGCGCTTGGTCCTGCACTTGGTTGTCAATTTTTACTATTAATAGTCTATGCCCTGCCCCATTGCGGCCGAGATCGGCGAGGTGCTCGGCCTTAATCCGGCGAGGAGCGGCGGCGGTGGCGGCGGCGGCGGTGGCGGCGGACGACGCGCCTTGCCCGCACCAGCCTACCGGTGGCTGCACGACGTCTTGGACGTGGCGGAAGAGATGCATGCGGAGAGGGTCGAGATCGTTTTGGACCAGAAGGTATTTCATTAATTTAGTCTATACATCCCTTTTCAGTTGTTTTACAACTGTCCCTCTTGGAATTAGGGTAGGGTATGTTTTTGTATCTTGGAGTTAGAGGGGGGTACGTTTTTTTTTACTTGGGAGTTAGGGCGGGGTACGTTTGTTTTACTTGAGAGTTTGAGTGGGGTACGTTTTTATCTTGGGAGTTAAGAGTGTGGTACGTTTTTTTTCACTTGGGAGTTGGAGTGCGTTGCACGCGTTTTTTTACTGGGAGTTAGAGTTGGGGCAAGTTTTCTTACTTGGAGTTAGAGTGGGGTACGTTTTTTTGCTTGGAGTTAGAGTGGGGTGCTGTTTGTTCATTACTGTGGTGGCGCACCCCTTTCGGGGGTAGACATGGCATGCCGCCTTTGACGTGAAGAGGAGAACAAAGGTTGGAGCAGAAGCTTTGGGTCAAGGACCTCGAGACTGTTACTCGTACTCCGTACGTAAGACACATGCACAGGCCGTATTGTTCTCATCACGGGCACCAGTCTTACCTGGTACAAAAACAAGCAAAGTCGACTCGTCTGATGGGGCAGCGCAGAGCTCGCAACGGCCCTATTCCAACGGTTATATCGCAACGGTCCTAATGACCTGCACCGTTGCAAGCGATCAGCTGTTGCCGGGGAATAGAGCTCTCTCTTCACGGCCGGAGTTGCATTGCACTCCTTTTAGTTATACCAACAATAGTGATAGTCCGAATCGGTTGTCGTCCACTAAGCCCCCCTCCCCTCCGCGGCTGTCGCCCACGGGTTGCAGGATTACGAGAAGCAAAGTCTGCTTCACCCGGCGCTGGCTGACACTCAAGGGGCGGCGGTGTGCGTAGTGATCCCTGGCAAGGTCCTGAGCGTCGAGCAGCTCACCAAGATGCTCCAGTCGAGGCCCCTGGGAGGCGGTGCGAACGAGGGGACGGGGAGACCACAGATGGGTAACAGCGTTACGGCCCTGTTCGCTCTCACGGACTGCCTGCAGGTTGGTTGCCGGCTAATTGTCATTCAGTAGTCGTTACAACGACCTGCCGGTATGCATGTAGCCGTAACCGCACGAAGGCTTCGAGTGCACAGCAGACGAAGGAAGAGTGGACGCCTTGATGGCTTGCGCGAGATAACCTTAAAACATCTCTGCAAATATGATTCCACTCTAATCCTAGTAGTTCGTAACCATAAACGTGGGTGCAATTCTAAAGAGATCAACCCTTCATACCCTTCATACTATTAATAGTACTACAGGGGAACATAGTAGTCAGAACTTAGTATGGCGTGTAAATATGCGTGGGTGCCTTCTTTTTGGGTCCATTGTGGGTTTTGATTCCTACACCATGATTTTTATGAGGTTGTGATACTACACCTTACGCAACCACCGATTTTGATAACCACTCTTGTAAAGCTAAGTCCGATATGAAATCCCATTGGCTAGGTATCTGACAAATACATATCGTAAAATTAAGCCCCGGAGGTGAGGAATATTTGGACTCAAAAGTGCAGGAAAATAATCCGACCATAGTAGTTTGTCCCCGTGAGTGCAGCTCTATGAAACTAAATGGGTCCAAAACTTATTGTAGTTGCACCAATCAATGGGGGACAGAGTCGTATATCTTGAGCTCAACCTTCGGGGTCATTGTAGTACCGGTATGAGTAAGTCAACGCGCGTACGTATGTACCCCTGTAGGTAGGGCTATGATAGGGTGGCGCCACGTTGCGTTCCAAGGTGTCTGGCTCGTCCACCCGGGAGTGATTGCGTGTGCGTGTGATTGAGAGAGTGGGGGAGTGAGTGTCCGAAGTTCATATTTTGTTTTCTTGCGCCTTGGGTGCTAACTGCCGGTACCCACGACTGCTGTGCTTTGTTCGCTGAATGTACGGTAGTTCCTGCGGCCGGCGAGTTGCCTTGCAGAGAAACCGGGTAGGCCGGGTAGTTGTTCACCCTGTACCCCTACTCCCGCTACCAATGGGTATATACAGACATATATCGTGCCGCTACTATCAGTAAAATTCCGCCACCGTGGAGCGACGGCTAGCTAGGGATGGATGCCAGTTGCGCTACCTAACTCTCCCCGCCCGCCCCTCCCCGCGCTTGCAGGTTCTGAGTGGTGACGGTCTCTTCCTGTACGACCCATGCGCTGAGTACCTCTTCAACGGCGCTGACCCGCACACCCCGGAGCGCGACTCCCAGAAGGCCAGCCCCACGCCCAACCGCCAGCAGCAGCAACAGCAGCAGCAGCAGCGGCAGCAGCGAGGAGCTACGCGCGCTCGCCGCCCCCCTTCCTCCTCCTCCTCCTCCTCAGCCTCTTCGCCCACCCCGGCGTCCCGCACCCCTTCCCCTATTTCTTCGGCCTCTTTGTACGCGTCCCCGTCCTATCGCCCTCGGTCCGCTTTCTCGTCGACACCATCGTCCTCGGCTTCGAAGGCGGTGTCGGGGCACCGGCCCGTTGCTGGTATCGGCGGCGCGCGCCGCTCGTCTGCAGGTAGTGGTGGGGGGCAGTATCAGGCGGGGGGGGCGACCCGCCGGGATCCTATTGGAAGGCGTTACACCGTGAGGAGGGAGGACGTTATCAGCCGGTTTCCTCACCAGGTAGGCGTTGACCCCATCATTTCCACAAATAGTTTTCGCTTAAAATGACATTTTTCGTGTTTCCTCTCATGTTTTTTAAAGTACCTGGTAGGTTTTAGGGTACTATGTGAGTTTGAGGTGAATTCGCGGGACAAAATGGGCAGTTGGGTGTAAATTATACGATTTTTTACGTTTCTCGCAGAAAATCCCGATTTAATTCGCCTATTGGGTCAAGAGCCTATTTTCAGGTGAGACGAGCCTAGTCTTAATTTTAGCCTTCTCCCTCACGCTCAGCTTTTCCTCAGCCCTGACTTTCACCGTGAACCTGATTACCGTCTCCTTAAACCCACCCCCGAGTCGGAACGGTTTTTTGCGCTTTAACTTTGCTTGTTTGTAATCGCCCGCCCTATATGTCCCTATGTTTTTACTATTTTTTTGTTGTATTTCTATATGTAAACGATCACCCCTAACGCTAAGTTTCCCACCCCTTATTCGACACTATGGTTGACCCACACTGCTGTGTACGAGACGAAGAGGACTAGCCCTATACATTGGTCGGATGGGTTGGGGTTGGGGTCAGGTATACTCTTACCGTACACAGTGGTGACCCTCAACCATAGTATGGAATACAGTATGGGGGGACGGGTGCGACGGAGGCGTGTTCGTGTTTCTCACCAACTTTTAGGTTAGGACTGACAAGTCTTGCATGGGCGTGCGTGTTACACCTGTCGGAGAGAAAAAAACTGCCTCCACGAAAACACCAGCAGCACATGTCCCCGCCTCCCGTCCCCTGCCCCCCCCCCCCCCCCCCCCCCTGATGCAAACACGCCTTTTCTCTCCCAGTACTCGCCTTTCTTGGCGCTGCCCGGGGGCCTAGGAGAGACTATCGGAGCAGGTCTCGCTTCAGGAAGGGGGTTTGACGGCACCGTCTTCCGCATGAGCCTTCGCACGAGGCCTGGTGATATCTCGGGGTCTCCTTGCACAAGCAGCGGCGTCGAGCGAGAGGTGATTGTTTTTGTGTAACGTTTTTGTTGCTGTTGTGTTGTGCTTCGGTGATGTTTTTGTACTGTTCTTGGTGATTTTTTTGACGGGTGCTATTTGCTTTACAGGGGTAGCGCCTAACTTTTCTGCGTTCCTCTGAAGCTGTTCACTTGCTGTTAGTATAAGGAGCTCGGCACAACCCCCAACAACGGACTTTGCGAATCATGGTAAGCTAAGCCCGATAAAAAATCCCTTGGGCTAAATAACTTACGAATTTAATTTGTGCATTTTTTCAGTTTTTTTTTTCCCTTCCTCGGGCGGATTGGTGAAAATAAAGCTTAAAGCTCACCACACCATACGTGGCGTGTGTCAATTTAACCCGTCGGTCCCGCAGTAACTGCAGAACAAGCTGCTGCTGCTGCTGTTGCCTCGGGCGCGTGGGTATGTTGGCCCGATTTGATCGCGTAAAATATGCATCGAGTCCAAATGTGTTGGGTAGCTTGAGAGTTTACGAGCTCCGCCAGTGGGACATGTTTCGGCTCAAAAGTGCAAGCCCTTCGGTAGTAGCACGGGTCTTTTCCATTTTTTCGTGTGTTTTCGTATTATTGTGGTGGTGGGGTACGTTTTGTTGTTGTTGTTGTTGTGTTTTGGAGTTCTTTTTGTGCGTATCGAGCTTGTTTTTGCGGAGGGGGGGAGGGGGGGGGTTGCCTTGCATGCGTCGCGCGATGCGTGCCTTGACTGATTAATTCCACAGCGGTAACTCCTGCACATGGCTGCCATCTCTGAACCGCCTCAACGACAACGCCATGCAACCCACAACAAAGTCCTCGCACACCGGCTTATGGTAGAAACCCTCCCCCCCCCCCTTCGCGCCCCGCGACCACCTGCCTGCCGCTTCCGGTATCAGCTGAAGCGATTCTCCGAGTCCGCATCAACGGGGCTGGTGATGGCCCACTACCTTGGCAGTGTGCATGCCTCGGTTCGTCGGAGAGACACTGGCGAGGTGGATCAGCTATTCTCGTGCCGCCTGCCCAGGAGGAGAGATCGAATTAAGGTGCGGTGCGGTGCGGTGCGGCTTTCGTTCGTGGGCCTTGCCGGAGCGGGTGTGGGAAGTTTTTTCACGTGTGTTTTTTTTAGCACCGGGACTATGGTGCATACGTGACCGCCTTTTGAACTGCACGGACGTTTTTGGGGACTGATTGATCACTTGGAGTTACTTAGAGTTGGAGGCTTTTTGCCGTGATAGAAGGGGTAAACGCTAGTGTTGGGCTGTTTTCCTGGAGTCGTGACTTGTTGTTGGCGATGGCCAACGGTGAAAATATTTTTGTGTGTGTTTTAGCTGGTCAGCGATCGTGAGACATCTGCGCGTGTCTTTACAGTGCGTTTGTTTGCTTTACGCGCGTGAGTTACGCGTGTGTCTTGCGTGTGCGCGCACTCCCTTCTTTTTGTCTGCTCTGTACTTGTTGAGCTCGATAGATGCAAGCTGCGGTAGGCCACGTCGACCACAGGGGGATGCGGGCAGCCCCCCCCCCCCTCCCAACGAGGACAGACGACGGAAACATATAGTGACATGACGATTGGTTCGTACCTCGCTTATTCAGTGTTCATGTAGATTCGCCATCGCATGCTAATATAACCTATTGAGAAGTACAGTAGGATGCTAGCGTAACCTAACTACTGTAGATGCAGCATATAGCATGCTAGCATAACCTGACCACTGTAAAATTTATATTCAGCATAACGTGCTAGCATAACCTATGCATACCTAGATTCAGCATAACATGTTAGCAGAACCTACCCCCCCCCCCCCCTCCCGTGCCCACCCTCACAAACGGTTTTAGTAGAGGATGCAGCTCACCCTTCATGCGACTCCCAACACCTCAGGCTCTTCGCGCTTGGTGCAACGTGTCATGCCTCCTGGTCGATAAAAACCCACGTGCTCCGTCCCGGCATGTAGAGGGATGCGAGGGTCTATGGTCATACGACTACGGACCATGCATGACAATGAGTAACCCCCCCCCCCCCCTCCCGCCCCCCCATCTCGAAAGGGGTGCGTTGTCAATGGTCTAATGGCAAAGGTAAGCAACACATGAGTCCCACCCCCCCTTTAACTTTTCCCCTCGCCCTGCCTCCACCCCCCTACCCTGGCCGAGTAGCGCCGCGAGGCGGTTACGGACGCCGAGTGGCGCAAGTCCGGTCTGAACGTGATGTTCAGGGGGTTTGTGGCACCTCGCGGTACGTACAAGGTTACCGTTTGCTCCGCCACCGTGAAGGAAAGGTGGAGGGACGATGTCGGCGGTGGCGGCGGGGGCGGCGGCGGCCGTGGTAGCAGCCGAGGGCGGGGGGCGGGGAGGGGAGCGCGAGGAAGAGAGGCCGTGGTTGAGCGGCAGGTGGAGGAGGTTGAAGACCAGTGGATATTGTCGTACGTCTTGGCGCCCCCCGAGGTGAGCTGCGCCGAATATTGCGTGGAACTCCCCTCGGGTTGGTGGTGGTGATGGTGGCGTTATTGTTGTTGGCGGTGGTCGTGTTGTTGTGCTTATTGCTGATGTTGTTACTGCTATTTTTGTTGTTGGTGCTGTTGCTGTTGATCGTTTACCCGCTGCTGCTGCGGTTATTGTGTTTGTGCGTTTTTTCGTGTTTTGATGCTGGAAGGCCGTTGTCTCTCGTGCGCGCGAACTGTTGGACGCTTCGCAAAGGTTTGAGCGTCCGCCTAGAGCAGTGCCATGATTTGATACTGTATGCGCAGTCCCGCAAGCGTCTCTTAAGCGTGACATGTTGACACTTGTCGCTTGGCATGCTGCCTCTCCCCTCTCGTCGTCCCCTTCTACCACATGAATGACACCCCTCATGCGTCAAGCCCACTTTCTCTCAAAACCTGACCACTTGACTTGCTGCGCGCTTGTCTTACCGGGACCCCCCTACAGGCGAGGAACTTGGCTCTATCGTCGGAGTTTTCTCACGTGAACTTGACCCCGCTGGTGACGTGCGCATCGCTTGTGAGCCGGAGTGTCGCGGTTGACGGGCAGAGGAGCGCGAGGGAGACGCCGGCGGTGAAGGGGAAGCTTTTCGTTGGCCAGGTCAGCGCCCTTGAACGATAGCGCGGGGCGGGCGAGTCGGTTTCCGTCGGTCGGTGTCGTCGGTTGTGGCTGATACTGAATACAATACGAAGTAGTATGCTGCCATCATGTATGCGCTGTAATAATAGGGTATTTTCCGCTGTACACACAGAGTTTTGCTGTTGATAAGCAATAGTGCTCACGCCATTATTTACGGTCAACAGCCACTCATCTATGCAACCTCGTGGTATCGTCAGGTGCCGCTGATCTGTCTCCCCCTGCAAAGTCGGTGACGAATTTCTCGCTCTGTGTGGGCGTACGCAACGATACGCACCGGTCATGTTAACCCCCCCCCCCCCCTCTCTTTCTCCATCTCTCTCTCTCTCTTTCTCCCTCTCTATCTCTTGCTCCCTCCCTCCCTCTTTCCCTCCCTCCATTCGTTCCCCCGTTGATATCCCCCTCCCCTGTGGCACCGTTACCCTTTCTTGATTTTTTTGCTTTGTTGTTCTGTCCGCTCGTAGGATTCGTCCGTCTGCACCGGCTTGCCGTTTCACGTGGACGGCCCGTTCTTCGTCGCTAGAGACCGGAACAAGGCCTTCTTGGTCATGGACAACTCAGATGCTCAAGGTGCGGGGACTGGGGGAGAGGGGGAGGGAGGTTGATTGAAACCGCCTCGTTATCCGGATCAGACCCGAGGCATCAAATATGGTTACGAAAGGAAGTGTAACTCGTCGAGTGTTTTGGGTTGGCTGAGGAAGGAAGCCAAAACCTGATAAGTGATAAAGGTTCTCGGTGCCATAGCCCGCTCCGCTTCGCCCATTTTGCGGTCCCAATATCGATTCGCTCTCTGTTGATTGGTTGGTTGGAGACGATTTTGCTTGAAAGCACTTGTGAATCGTGATCTCTTCGCGGTGCCTTGCCACGTGCGGTTTCACTCCTGCTGAACATGCTGCAGTACCGGCTTTGAGAGTCAATCGTATACTGTTGCTCTCTCTCTGCCTTTCTCTCTCTACTTATCTCTCTGTTTCTGATTCTCTTTGTCTCCTTCTCTTTCGTTATCTCTCTCTCTCTCTTTTCTATCACTTCCATCTCTTGTTCTCTCTTTCTCTTTCTTTCTCCCCCCCTCTTTCTGTACGGCGCTCCCCCACCCCCATCCGCACCGACCACCCCTCTCTACCGCGCAGGGCACCCTTCGCTGCGCTCCCGAGTCCTTGCGCCGGGGAAGTGGAACAAGCAGCTGTTCGCGAGCGTCTGCACCGACCTCGTGCCAGACCACATGATCAACCTCAGGGACGAGCTGAACGGGCACGATGCGGGTTCGCTGTACCGATTCTGGCCCTCAGCAAAGCGGGCCAAGATGCCGTTCTCGATCATGCTCCCGGGGCAGGTGAGTGGGCGGAGGCGGAGGGATACGGGGATCGGGATATCGGTTTTGTTGTACGGAAGAAGCCTCGTCGCAAAGGACGAGCAGGCAACCCTCATGGATAATTGAATTGACAAGTGTCAGGGAGCTTTCTGTAGTCGACCAGTCTGACCAGTCTCTGCCCATTTCAGTCACAAGAAATCAATGAGGTTGTATCGGTACAATCGCCGTCCTTTGAATTCCCCCCTTTGATCTATGATACCTATACCTGCTGGTGTCACAAAACAGTTCGTGTCACGTCTCGTTGTAACTATGCGCGCATGTCACGTCTCCTTGTGTAATCGCCCCGCGCGTGCCACCTCTCCTTGTGTAATTGCGCCGCATCGTTGACCCTTTGAAACCGTCAAAAACACGACAAGATGTACCTGCGACTCGGAGAACTACCGCTTTACCTCAGCCGGAGCGTCTCGGATGGCGGCTTCAAGCGCATGAAGGAGGGCTATTTCAAGACCCAGGCTGTCAGCCCTCTCGTGGAAGAGGTACGATGATCACATCGAAGAAACCAATCGATGAGGCGTTGCCTACTAGAAGGAGGAAGGGGGAGGGGGCGGAGGTGCACTCACTGGCATGCATGACCGTAGTTGTATGACCATTGACCCTCGCATCCTTGCTGTGCCTGGACGGAGCACGTCGGGGTTTCACCGACCAGGCAGACATTTATTGCACCAAGCGCAAAGGGGGAGCCGTGGTCTGCTATATTAGAAGGAAGGGTGGACGGGGGGGGGGGTATAGGGGCCGCGGCGCTCGGCGTCTCGCATGCTGATTAGTCGCGTGTAGACTGTGTGTTGTGCTACGGGAACACGAGGAACTCCTGGCGTAGTGGTGTGAGCGAGGGAGGGGGATAGGAGGGAGAGCGAAGGTTGCTATGCTTGGCATGCCGTGTTTAGTGTGTATTTGTTGCTATGTTCTTGTTTTTCTTTCCTTCGTAGACTATTAAAAACGTAAATTCCGTCCTTTGTTAACTAAGCTCATACAAACTAAGGTACGCATTTATTTTTATTCTGCTGAGTTAGAAATACTGTGGTCTTTTATGAAATGTCGGAAATATTTAATATTTTTGGTGAGACCACGCTAGTCTTTTCTCCTCTGTTTTGTCGCTGAACCCGGGTCCCACTTCCTCAACTACATTTCTCCCCTCCCAACCTAACCTAACCCAACCCAACCCAACCCAACCCAACCCAACCCAACCCAACCCAACATAACCCAACCCTACCCAACGTAACCCTCTCCTCTCGCCCACTCCCGGCCACAAACAGTACATACGGCGGCACGTGAACCTCTTTTCCGTGCCCCACACCGTCACCGAAGACCTCTCCCGCCAGCCCGCCGTGACCGTCAAGAAGATTACGCCGGCCTCGGTGCGCGAGTTCCTTCGTCGCTCCCAGGGGGGCGGCGACATCGCCCGTGCGGCCGTTGCCGGCTTCTTTGCGGGCGCCGGTGGCGGCGGCGGCGGCGGCGGTGGCGGCGGTGGGAGCAGTGGAGGGGGAGGAGAAGGAGGGGGGGGGAGCGGTGCACGCTCGAGCCCCAGGCAGCTCGGGACGGCAAGGCCTGCTCCTCCCCCGGACATCGCTCTGCTGCTGGAGCTGCTGGAGTTTTGCCTGTCGGACTGTCCCCCCCCTCCAGGGGAACGACCGTCGGGCGTAGCGGTTGCTGGTGGCGGTACGGAGGCGGGGAGTGGGGCAGGGGCGGCGGGAAACGGGGACGAGGATGAGGTTGAGGCGACGGCGAGGAACGCGAGGGAGGCGCAGGAGGCAAGGATGGTGAGGTTTGGCTTGGTTTTTGTTGTCTTTGTGTCTACAGGCTCATCGCGTTGGGTGGGATAGACGGCAGGGGGATAAGGGAGGAGGAAGGAGGGGAGGGGAGGGGAGAAGGGGCTAGCACCCGCCTGCTCTCATGATTCTGGGTCGATTTTGAAGGCTAAGTAGGGCGCGGGAATCGACGGCACGTAGTGTGCGTGTGTGAGGTGCAGGAGGTTCGGGAAGGGTGGCCGTGCTGACAGTTGTCTTGTGCGTGACACCATCATTTTGTTTTAGGATACCTGCTCATGTACAACGCGAGAGGCTTGGCGTGCACTCCAACCGAGGAGTAGCGTGCACAAGCGTAAAGCGTCATCTTTTTGGCTCATAAACGATCGCCCGAGCCTTGAAGAAATGCGCATCAGGTATATGCGACGACCCCCTATGATACTGTTGATCATACGCTCACACCAACACCGGCGTCGCAACTTGGAACGTTTCACGACACGGACAGATGACGATGCACAGTAGATCTAGATCCTCTATTTTCTGTTAAGAGATGCCGTGCAAAAGCCTTACCGTATAGATTCCACCCCGACAGATGTGTGCGCAAGAGCCGTGTCATACAGATCATACAGATCATACAGATCCCACGCGACAAACATTATCTAGATCGTGCAGATCATATCAGCCAGGAACCGATGTGCCCCGAGCGATGTAGATAATGAAATGGGGACCTCACCTGCCCAATGTGTGGAACGTTTCTCGCACCGTTCGGCAGGTCACCGAGGAGTGGCAGTCGGCCATGAGGACCTGCAAGCGTATCTGGAAAGAGCTTCGAGGGGTACGGCTGCTTCCTCTGGCCAATGGCAAGGCTGGGATGTTCTCGACTTCGATGGCGCAACAACACATTTTGGGTACGAGGAGACAGCAGGGGTTGATGCCTCAGGTGAAGGGGAGGTTCGTGCACCCCAAGGCGATCAGGAGACTCCACAAGTTCTTCGACTGCGACGAGTTTTTGCAGGTGGGGGTGATGGTGGTGGTAGTGGTGTTGTTGTGTGCACGTTGGTGTTGTTGTTGATGTTGCTGTGTTTGTTTTTGCTGTTGTTGGTGTTGTTGTTGATGTTGGTGTTGCTGTGTTCGTTTTTGCTGGTGTTGGTGGTGTTGATGGTGTTGCTGTGTTTGTGTTTTGCTGTTGTTGGTATTGCTGTTGTTGGCGTTGCTATGGATGTTGCTGTTGTTGTGTTTGGTGCACCGTTGTGATGCCAGGGCTGAGCCGAGACGGTCGGGGAGATCCTTATCGTCTAACAGGTACACTGTGGTCACGAGACAGGCATAGACCCATTTGATTTGCATGTAAGTGAATGTGCTATTTTTTCAGATTTAGCAAGTTGCTTTACAGTCCCATGCGGCCCTATTTGCTCATAGCCCGCTGACGGGTATCGTCAATATTATATATTTATAATAATATACTACGAAGTACTGATCGTACGAAGGAACACTTACGAGAACAGTGGGGGTTGCGGTTTAAGACAGGGGTGTGTGTCAGGCCTGTTTAACCTCTCTTGAACCCCATGTTTTCTTAAACCGCAATGGGCAAAGTAGAGCTTTTAGTATGCCCGTGCCAAGCCATTTTACCTTGCTTAAACCGGTCCTTCTGTTGAATCGACAGCTTTTAGACCGTGACTCCCGCTGTACGCATACCTTATTTCGGGATTCGATTTGTCTTTTGCACTATTAATAGCGGCCGCTCCCGTTGTTGGAAACTATTACTAGACACGCCCCTCTCACTGTACGGTGCCCCAACACAGCACCCGGTACCGCTACCATGCTTTGCTAGGGCTGTGAATAAGGCATGCCTTATCGGCTGGACTTGACGGCTAGTAATCAGTTGGATAAGTTGGATTAGTTGGATGGCAGTTAGCCAACTAACTGACTTACAGTAGTTTCATCAATAAAATACACTCTTAGAGCCTCAAACGCGCCAAGTCAGATAACAAAAAAAGCGGGATGAATGCAAATACCCGGACGTAACTAACTACAATACCTAGCCAACTAGGACCTTGTCGCCGGCTTATAGTCACCCAACTCACAGCTCAAGCGAAGCGCATGCCGAGGAAGGGCATTCTCGTCGCACGGGCTATAGCTGTGCACCATCACGTTCGTCGTGTTTGGGGTGTCACGCACTGACCCCCCCCCCCACACACACACACACACCAACATTCGAGTGGTGTCGCACACGGTGGTGTAATAGTAATGGGCGCACACCGTCCCTGCGAACAATGCGAAGCCACTAAGAACCCTCCAACTGATAATCCAAAACACCCCATGTTGATAATCTCAAAACCGGACGTGCTCTGTTCCGGCACTGTAGGGATGCGAGGGTCTGTGGTCATATATGCGACTACGGCCATGCGTGACAATGAATTCACACACACACCCCTCCCCTCGATTCCTCCCTTGCAGATGATGGGGATATCGCGCTTCACGCCGGCCTTACTCGCAGCAAACCTCGACCAGGTCCTACCGCGCGGGTGGAAGGGCGAGAGGTTTGTGGGCTGGAAAGGGGGAGCTCAACACTCCCCCGCGCAGGCGGAGTTCGGTGCAGGCGGGTGGGTGGGGGGAGGCAGCGGAAACGTCCCCCCCAAGGCGGCCTGGTTGGCACTGTTCTGGAGCGAGGTATCTTTGCTGGATGTGGCCACCATCGAGGGCTTGGGGCAGTGGCCGCTAGTGCCGATCACCACGGGCGAGCTGGTTTCTTGCTCCATGCTGCAGCAGGTGACTGGCCGGGAAGGGACTACGTTAGCCCTGGGTGACGCTCCCTGCTTGCTCGCTTGCTCTCTCGTTTGGTTTGTGGGTGTGCTCGTGCGTGCTTTCGCGGAGAAAGAGTGCGGTTGTGGTTACTGTTTTATTTGCCCGCCTTTGCCTCTGCGGTGCTCGTTTCGAGGTAGACGACGTGGGCCGATGTCGTGAATGGATGACGCGTCCTACGATAGGGTATGCCTTGTACCACTTTTTGGCCGAAATATTTATCAACCATTTGTGTCGAAACTGGGTGTATACGGCCCTCGTATGTAGGAATAACGCTTTAGATGCATGCTACGGTGGGGGTAACGGGTGCAACTAAACGTTTTTGAGGATTTTTTCTACAGTTGAATACTCGTAGCTCTATGCTATTATGTACTTGTATAGTACTATTAGTACTAATAGTAAGTAACCCAAAACCCGATGTTTTCCAATGAACAGCCCCATGACCGCTACAGCAGTCGGTGTATGTCCAATGATATAGATTTGGCAGTTCCTCAGTTGAGGAGTGTACTAATAGTCGGTAATAGTCAGTAATAGTCAGTAATAGTCGGTAAAAGTCTGTCATAAACCATTTTGGCCAGGAAATGCTATTATACCCCTGTCGCAGCGCGCGTCTTGATAACCAGTAATAGTCAGTAACATTCTGTAATAATTGGTAACATTCTGTAAAAGTTGGGAACATTCAGTAATAGTCGTCCAAAAGCAATTTTGGCCTGAAAATGCTATTATACCCCTGTCAAAGGCAACACACGCACAGAGAGTAGCCCCGCCAGCGTTTCATACATACGACGTATTTCGAGCGCATTGCTCTCGCTCTGTGTGCTCCCTGACACCGAAGCGCGTGTGTGACCTGACCCTCCGGCAGATCGTGCGAGCGTGCCCGAGCATGCTCAACGCGGTGAAGATGAGAGGGCTAGGCGTTGCCCTGGCGGCGGTGCGGAGGGCGGAGGCAGAGGCCGACGAGCGTGATGAGGCAAGTGCTACGTACGTACACTGGCTTTGTTCGCACATACCACTCTGTCCTGAAATATAAGCACCATTTTTATTGAATTTTAAATGTACAAAAGGTGCTTATATGTCGGGACAGAGTGGTATATATAGTATACAAGCGCAAAAAATATGATCCGGGGATGATACCTTATCCTCCCCTGTTGGTGCTGGTATAGATATACTTCGTATACGTACTGCTGTCCTCATAGTCGTCGTGAAAAAAGTGGTTGTACGGGATGTGAACGCAAATAAAGAACTCGGAAGCGGACTGCTGTGGTGCACCAGAAAAACATTTTAACGCCAAATGTAAATGATGTGAATGTTTCATGTTGTCCTCCGACAGCAATGTATCGTAGACATTTAATTTCAGTCCGATATAAAATCGATTGTCCTCGCATACAGCTGTATCTCTTCTACCACTCTAGTCTAAGTTTTTCTATAGTCCACACTAACTGCTCATTACATAGTAGAACATTCCAAGAAATTTCCCAGCCGGTCGGGGTTATCGTTAATGTTTGGGTATAGAATATAGGGTTTAATGTCAAAATAACGTTTGAACCATTTTTTCGAAAATGGATCAAGGTCTATGCAGCTCTCCATGCGGCGTCAATCAGACACTTTACATATCTCTTCTACCACTCTAGTCTTAAGTTTTTCGATAGTCCACAATAACTATTCAGTACATAGTATAACATTCCAAGAAATTTCCCAGCTGGCCGGGGTTATCGTCAATGTTTGGATATATAATGTAGGGTATAATGTCAAAATAACGTTTGGGCCATTTTTTCGAAGCTGGATCAAGGTCTATGAAGCTCTCCATGCGGCGTCAATCAGACACTTCACACCTCCGCTGCCCCTCATTTCAGAAAGAGCTGCAAGAAATTCTGGCTAGGCAAGCTCAGGAGGCAGCTCCGATGCAGCAGGAAGACGAGGAGGAAGACCCTCACGGGGAGGAGGAGGGAGAGGGGGAGGAGGAGGACGAGGAGGAGAAGGAGGGGGGGGTAGGGCAAGAAGAAAGAGAACAACAGCCGCAGGCGGGAGCAGGCGGGGCCGCATCAACAGAAACCGCAAGCGAGGGCGAGGGCGAGACGAGCGATGCAGGGCAGGACAGCGACTCTACCGCTGCCTCAGGCTTGCCCTCAGCCGCGGCGGTGGTGGCGGCGGCGGCGGCGGCCCCGCTACCCCGACCGCCGCACCCAGCAGCCGAGCACGGGCCCAGCGGTATCGGGACCCCGCCGAGGCCCCCGATTGCCACACCCACGCCCCAAGCTTCGGCGAATGCTGACCCCTCTGCACCTCTCCATCGTGGCCACTCGGCGGTATCGACGCCACCGCGCGTCCTTCGAGCGGCGGCGGCGGCGGCGGCGGCGACTCCTGCCGCGGCTGCTATCGCGGAACCTCCCCGCCTGAAAGGATTGGTGGCCGTGCTGCGGCGGCTGGGAGTTCCGGTGCTGGAGCTGGCGTTTTTCCCGGCGGAGCAGCGGCCGCTGCTGGTCATCGCCGACCCGAATGAAGCAGCCCGGGGGGCTTTGGGCGCCATCCACGCGCTCAGGGGCACCCTTGCCCCGCCCTACCCGATATCAGAGGCGTGCGAGGTTAGGAGATCTGGGACCAGCGAGGAGGCTGCGTCTACGCTAGCTGCGCTGATTGCTAGCGGCGAGGACCACGCGCGTGACGGTAGGGGGAGGAAGTTGAGGCTGAGATGGGGTGCCCTGGAGCCTGCTGATATGGATGCTCTCCTTCAGGTGGGTTTGGGTTGCCGGCTGGTTGTACCGTGGGTTGTCCGATTGTAGTGCAGATTTTTGTCGAGCGATGTCGGTGTGTGGTGCGAGAGAAGAACGTTGGCTTCACGAAACATTCAGATCTCGGAGGTGAGGAGGACTCGCTGGATATCAAGTGCAGCTAAGTTGCGAGTACTGCTATTGGCGGTCGTGGCAGTCGTGGTCGTGGTGTTGTTGTTGTTGTGGTTGTTGTTGTTGTTGTTGTTGCTGTTAGTGGTGGTGGTGATAGTGGTGGCAATGTCGTCGTCGTGGTTGTTGTCGTTGTTGTTTTCTCACATCAAATCATCTTTGTATTGTCATAGTCTTGTCCGTGGTCGCAAGAAAGGCTCAAGCATGCTCGAAGAGGAAAAAAAAACACGGACAAACACGCAAAAATGAGATTATACATATTCTCTCGGAGAAAAACATGATAACGCGAGTCGGAAATATATCTGTGCTCTTTCTGTGAACGCCGTGCAGGGTATGTCGAAACCCTCCGACTCCAGCCCCCCCGTGGCGTTCCCGTCGTCGGAGCTGGATAAACTGCGCGACCTGCCAGTCTGGAAGACGCTGTCCGGGAAACGAGTCGCTGTGGATCGGACGCGACACTTCAGCCTCGCCGAGGGGGGAGATGTAGCGGACCTTCCCCTCCCCCCTGGCGCCTCCGACAGGTACGGTAGAGGTTTGGTTTAGTTTGGTAGTGTTGCGACAGGTACGATAAGGAAGTTTGCGAGTTGCCGCTGCGACAGCGGGCTGATTTGATTGCCACTGTGTTGAACGTGTCCCGTGTGGTGGAATCATGGTGGGGTCGATTGTTTTGTCAATTTTTCTTTTTTTTTTGCACTGTTGTGCTGTGCTGTGCTGTGCTATGCTATACCATACTGTGCTGTTAGGCACTGTACTGTAGTGTGCTGTACGGCACTGCACTGCACTACCGTACCGCAGAATTATGGCGCGGCTGTATCCGCCAGAACGCGCCCTGATCGTACCCACCCTACCGTTCCCCCTGCTTTCCACTCCTCCCCTTTCCCTGATCCCAAAACGCCACCATACGTTTTTTACTGCGTGCAAATCACTACAATGAACGTGCGACCAACCAGGCTGTTGGCTCCCTCCCCAGAGCTGTCCGACCTGATCCGTGACATTGGGGTGGAGCGAGTGACGCACTCAGGAGTTGTCGCGCGGTTCGTTCTGCCCGAGCTCGGCACGGTGCCTCCAGAGGACAGGCTTAAGCTGCTGCAGCACGTTCGCGCGAACTGGGCTGAACTGAAGGAGGATCCGTCTCTTGTGAATCACTTCAAGGAGGTGACTTCTTGTCTAGGCCGGGGGGGGGGGGGGGGTGGGGTGGTGTAGCTCAAGTCGTGCACGGCCGTGTTGTTGACATGGACCTCGCATCCACTACAGTGCCGGGAGGAGGAGCACGTTTGGTGTTTTCACACAGGGTGAGGCCGGGGGGGGGGTGGTTGTTTAGGAGGACAAGCTGCTGTAACGTGTGGGGTTGGTGTTGGTGGTGTACTGATGCTGGTGTTGGTATTGTGTTGGTTGTGGTGTGTGTTGTATTTGGTCATGTTAGTTGTGTGCCAGGTATGTCGGTGTTGGTGTTAGTGTTGAAGATAGTAAGAGGTTGAGTGGTGTTGATTAGTGTACGTGTTGGTATGAGTGTGGGTGTGGAGCTGATGGAATACAAAAAATAAACGGTACCTTCAGCGGATTTTCTGGTTTTCTTGACCATGTGTCGAACGTTCACCGACGTTGAGCTCGGTACTTCATGATGTCAGCGTTCACAACACCGCGCGATATGTGCTATCCGCACTGAAGTACCAACGTTGCGCCCACGAATAATGCGTCGAATAAATGTCAACGCCCGGATAGAGGCCGTCAAGTCACTCCAACCAATCTGACCCCACAAGCCGACCAAGATAATTTAGCCAGTCACGCAATGTCACCACTCAAAACCATCTGTAACAGCCGCTTTAGCCGATCGAATTAATCTAGCCAATCTGGCCAATCAACAAGCACTCTGTGCCAGCCTATTCAGCCAGTCCAATGAATCTAGCCAATCTGAGCGCTAAAAACAAACTGTAATAGCCAATCCACAGTAAACCTAACCAATCTCTAACTAGCCAATCTGGCCGCTCAAAGCAATATAACCAATCTAGCCCATCTAGCAAATCAAGTTGTTAGTAGACAAGCAAACCAATTGAGCCAACTAAGTCAACCTCACCGCACGATACCGCCCGGGTTTGTACGTTGCACAGGTGGCGTTTATCCCAGTGAAGGGGGTGCCGACCAAGGCGTGCAGCCTGTTCGACCCCCGCACGAAAGTGCTCAAGGACATATTTGGGGACGAGCCCGATGCGTTCCCTCAGGGCGAGTTTGCGGAGGAGGACTGGCTAGACGTGCTGGTCGATATCGGGCTCAGGAACAAGCTGGACAAGGAAACTATCCTGCAGTGCGCGCAGAAGGTGGGCAAGCGTTATTTTTGTTTTGTTTTTTGTTTGTGTTAGTTTCCTGGTGCGGCGTGGTGGTCGGTCGGTTGTTGGCTGTTGGTTGTTGCTGGTGGGTTATTGCTGGCTGGTTGTTACGGGTTGGTTGTTCCTTATTTTTTTATTTTTTAATTTTTTTGTCCATCCCATTTATTATCTTTGCACTTCCGTGTTTCTCCCTCCCTAGTCGTAACTCAGATCCGGGGTCACAAAGTAGGCTCCTCTCCCTCCTCCCCCACTACGGTTCTTGCCTTGCATTTTTATCGCGAGAAAATTTCAGCACTTTCTTCCCTCGTCAACTCTCGTCGAATTTTGCTTACCCACGCTATAATATGCGCTCTCGATAATATGCGCTCTCGACAGACGGTGTCATTTGAGAATAAAAACCTCCATGGGGAGAATCGAACCCTCGACATCCGGGCCTACAGGCTTCGTGGCTACCAGTTAGACCACCGGGGCGACCGGCATTATTGCGTAATATTGGTTGTTGCACGTTGGTTGTTGGCTGATTATCATGCCTTGCTGCTTTTTACTTGTTTCTTGATTGTGTAAGATTGGTTCTTGCGAGTTGGTTGTTCGTTGTCTTTTAATTGGTTGCTGCTGATTGGCTGTTGTTGTCTGGTTATTGGTTGGTTGGTTGGTTGGTTGGTTGTGAGTGGTCATTGGTTGTTGTGGGTTGGTTCTTGCTGTTTTTTTTTCGTTGGTGAGTTGTTGCTGGCTGGTAGTTGGCTGATTGTTCCCGGCTGGTTGCTTTTCGGTTGGTTGGTATTGATCGGTTGTTGTGGGCTGGTTATTGCTAACTGATTGTTGTTGTTGCTTGATTGTTGGTTCTCTCTTCTTGGTTGTTGCTGGTTGATTATTTTTCGTTGGTTGCTGTTTGATAGTTGTGCTCTATTGTTGTTTGTTGAGTGTCGGCTGTTGATTTCTTCTATGGGGGGGTGGAGGGCAGGAGTCGGGGGGCGAACTCAAATACGTTTGGCATATTTTTGTAGGTTGTGGGAGCGCGTGTGTTCGTAGTTCGTTTCTTGCTGTACAATGTGGCGTCGAGCCGGTTTCACGTGGTCCGGAACCGGTTTCGAGGTATGTCTGCATTTGGTACCATACACTACATACGAGTATGCTTTTCTTGTGTGAAACTCGACTGCTGTAGTAGAGGAGGTATCTATAGTACGCCTGTTCTCGCGCCGATGGTAGCCCCAGCGCGTGAACACGAGATAATTCCCCACTGAACAGGCGAGGGTTTGATAGCAGATTGGGCACCATTTTGGCGTGACGGCACACGTTCAAAGCTTGCCTCACGTACGCCCCGCTCTGCAGCAGCCTTTTTGTGACGCTTCCTGTATTTAGCTTCTTGCGGAGTTCGAGTGAACTTGCTACTGTTGGCCGAGCAAGGCCGAGCAACAACAGCTCGCGACGTTGCCCGATCCCCACCTCTTCCGCCCCTCCCGCCTCTCCTCGAACTCCTGCCGCCGATTTTTTTTTTGTCGCCAGGTCGAGTCCCAGCGGGCGGACCCTCTCCCCCCCGCGGTGGAAGCACGCGCGTCCCTTCTCATGCGGCACATCAACAGCACGGCGGGAGAGGGAGACCTGTACAACAACCAGTTCCTGACTAAGCTGAGCCACATTCGGTTCGTTCCGGTCCACATGCCCCCTCCCGCCCGAAGGCTTGAGGAGGATGATGGCATATTTGTGTCGGGAGCGGAGGATGGTGGTGGTGGTGGTGGTGGAGCTGCCGAAAGCGGCGAGGGCTGGAGCGAGGGGGTGGTACTGACGCGGTTCGACGAGGCTGCCGTCCCGAAAGATAGGAACTTGGTGTTTACGGCTTTTCCGGTGCACATCTCTGGCCTCGTGCCCCCGCAGGTGAGATGGTGCTTGGGATTCCCGGATTAAGGGAGATGGGTGTGTATGCATGCAAGTGAGGAGGAGGAGGAGGAGGAGGAGGAGGAGGGGCCCGAGAGAGGGGAGGGGTCTGAACTGGTGCCGACATATTTGTTTGTTCGTTTGTGTTTTGTGTTGATTTTTTTGGGTTGGTTTTACTACTGGTTTGGGGACGGAGCGGATACGTCTGAGTTGGTGTAGCAATGGTTTTAGCGGTGGCCTTGGGCGCCTTCGATTAGGGCGGGCTTGCTGCTAGAATGGTGGCGGGAAATACACGCAAGGTTTTGCACCGCTGCCTTGCACACACTGGCGACTGAATATACAAAATACGGGCTTGTGCTCTTACCTCAACAGTGGAGCACAGCCGCACCGTATGTTGGTCGTTTTGTCGAAGTTGCATCGGTGCCACCGGGCGCGAGTGACGTATGCTTTCTCCCCCTGTCCCGCTTCGCCGCGCCGTCTGATACATGTACTGTGTGTCCGTGTGCCACCGTTTGTACCGTATACCTTGTTTCACCTTGGACCATATACCGCATGCCACCACCCTACACCGTGTACATTATACCATGTACGGTATACCACCTTGTACCTTGTATGGTGTGCCACCATGCATCGTGTACCTTATACCGTGCATCGTGTACCACCGTGTATCGTGTACCAGCTGTTTTGGTCCTTGCTGAAGATCCAGAGCCCTCCGCAGCTGGAGGTTGTTCTGAGGCACATCAGGATTGTCACGGAGAGGTATAGCCAGCTGGACCGATGGAGATACCCGCAGCCGCCAGTGAAGGTGAGGGTCCACGCACCCGCCGGTGCAACATCATCCCTACATTTTTTCTGCTTTTGTATCTTGCCCTTGTCCTTGTTCTCTCTTTTTTTATTGTTCATTGTTACTTTTCTTGTTTTGTTCTTGTTGGTATTTTAGTCTGCTCTTGTTCTCATTGTTTTGCTGGTCTTGGTCTTGTTTTTGTTGTTGTAATTAAGTAGGTCGCCCATGCTACTGCTTGTCTGCGTTCTCTTGCCTTGTGGCCATTCTCGGAAGTTTGGGGTACACTTATTGTCTTGTCGTCACGTAAACCCACCGATCGAAAACGCTGCCCTTGAGAAGGTGCATGCATTCATGTGAGAAACGGTAAAGTTTCGCAGTTCGCGAACCCCCTCGATTTTTTCGACGTTGTCATTCATAGAATAGAAAGTGTCCGCTTCACAAGCGGTTCTTAGTAGGATGCAGCTCACCCTTCATGCGACTCGCCCAACAAACACCTCACGACTCTTCGCTCTTGGTGCAAGCAAGGTCTGCCTGGTCGGTGAAAACCCGTCGTTCTCCGTCCCGGACATGGTAGGTATGCGAGGGTCTATGGCCATACGCCTACGGCCATGCATGACACGAGTACGCCCCATCCTGCTTGGTGTGCGCTCTCTAATTTATAATTTCGATATTTTTCCTTGTAAGGTGTTTCAATCGTTGTTCGAGTTCCTGGACGAAAATTGGTCAAAGCTAAGCCCTGGCGTGGTAAAGGGACTCAAGGAAAGGCCGCTCGTGCCGGTGGGAGCTAGGCTCATCAAGGCCGGGCGGCTGTTTTTCCGACTGAAGGTGAGGCGTGCGTTTTTGACATTTTTTTTTCGTTTTGTTTTCCGCCGTTCTGAGAAAGGTGGTGGGGCCGAAGCATCCACAGCTTGTATATTACGTACCACGGTAATCCCGTCTGCCGTCGCAGTCTGTGATACAATGAGCGTCGTGTTAGCGCGCGTTACCCATGTAAACGGTGGCGAAAAACCCTGTTCCTCATTCTCTCCGTCCCCTCGATCATTTTTTCCGTGCATCGGTCCTTCGTTAATTTTTGCAGGAGAACTTGTCGCCTTTCATGTTCGAGGTGCCGCGCGCGTTCGGCGCCTTTGACAGCCTCTTCAAGAACCTCGGCACCACGCAAGCGCCCACCGCAAGCGACTACGCCGTGTTCCTCAAGGTTGGTTTTGCGGTCCGGCCCTCCTTGCTGTTCAGAGCAACGAACGCCGCGCACGGTGCCTCAGATTTCATCGCAAGGGTTTCCATGAGAAGGGGCATGCGTTTCATCAGGGTTTGGGGCAGATGGCCTCGGCGCTCGGCGAGCGTTTGTTGCCCACAAGGAAGCGCAGAGTATGTTTGACCTACTCGACGTTGAAACAGCGGAGATGACGTATTAAACGCATCCGTGAAAATGGTCGCTCGTAGCCTCTGGACCCCGCTAGGACCGCAACCACGCTTTTGGGGTCAAACTGCTACGCATATACTTGAAATTACCGGTAGTGTAGGGCATTTTTTGCACATTGCAGGCCATTTTTTGCAGTAGGGTTGTAGCCTGCTGTAGTAAGTGTTGCATTGGAACAGCAGATATGATATATAAAGACGGTCAGTAAAAATGACAATTTTGTCTATATTTGGAGGAGGGCGCTTTGCGTCGCCTTGTTGCTATTTACAGCAGTATCGCCCGCGGCCGCTGAAGGTGCCTCCTCCCCCGTATGGTGTGTATGGCCTTGGTGTCGCACCGTTGTTGCACAGTTATAATACCACTAGTCTTGATGACTTCGCCCCGTTTCGACAATACGAGTGATAGTCCACACTAACCCCTCCTTGCATCTTCACCTCGAGAATTTTTCGAAGAGACTTGGCCCCGCTTCGACAAAATAGTGAATAGTCCACACTACTGTAGTAATAACTCCTCCTTACATATTGATTGCCGAAATTTTTCCGAGAATATTCTCAGGCGGTCGGGGTTGGGGTTATAGGGTTAACCTTAGAGTTGGGAGGGTTTAAAGTCAAGTACGCTCCAACCAGTTCGTCGAAGCTTGGCCAATGGCTATAATAGTCTATACAGTCCTTCATAATACACCCACCGCCTCGCGAATGCCCAAACCTTGTCCGGAAATCCTGCCCCGCTCGTTGCCGCGCTTGAAGTTGGATGCTAGCGGCTTGACGTTCCGAACCAATTTTCGTTTGTGTTTTTTGTTCGTTGTTTTTTTTGTGTGTTGTTTTCTGTCAGGAGCTCGCCACTGAATGCGGATCCCAGTCCCTCAATCCCAACGAGCTCGGCGCTGTCCTGAAGGTGCTCTCCTTGTTGGCCGCCGAGCTCGAGGTGGACACCACGGGCGAACTGTCTACCGTGAGTGGTAGTATGGTATGGGTATGGCATTATATGGGGATGATATGGTATGGTATGGGGAGAGTAGCCGTCATGGTTGGGGGTAGGATTGTGACCGGGACTGTGTGTGAGCGTTTTTGTTGAGGGGGGGGGAGGTTGAATCGAGTTTGGGGTTGAGGGCAATGGTGTGATACCAATATTGAAGATGTTTTGGTTGGTGGCTGCTATAACCGATTAATTGAGCCGGACAGGACACCGTGCTATTATAGATTCCACCGATGAATGCAAATACTGTACATGCATAGAGAGAGAGACTTCACAAGACAATGCCGCAGTCTTTAGTATGCCAGTATCATTGGACTATCGCCAGCCCCTTACAGCGCTGGGAGCACAAGGCAGCTCACCCAAGCTGCAGCCCTATATGCATCACATCGCCACCGGCCGACTGTCGACTGCTCCATACCATAATTACCACATTACCACTGCTGCGTAGCCTAACCCTCCAAAATTATTTTCCGGGAACTTTCCTTGGGACCCGAACCCTCCAACAGGACATTTACGTGCCAGACGAGAAGTCCGAGCTGGTCCCGTGGGGCCTGTGCCTTCACAACGACAGTCCCTCGCTCGCAGGAAGGGTGGACCCGTCTAGACTGAGGTTCCTGCACCCGAGGGTGTCCCTGGAGGACTGCCGCCGACTGCGCATCCCATCTGTCTCCCAGGTGAACAAGATGGAAGGCGTTTTTGGTTTTAACCTAATAGCCGTGGCGTGACTCTTTGGGTGCCCCTTGTGTGCTTGACTTCTTTTTGTTTTCGAAAGTCAAGATTTGCGCCTCGGACAATTCGTCGATGTTCACCTGATCTAGATCCTTCAGGGAAGATTGATCTGTATGATCTGTATGATCTGTATGATCTGCATGATCTGCATGGTGTAGGACATGTTTCCTGGGTGGGATCTGTACCATACAGGTCCTGCACAGCTCCTCATGACGGCAGGTTAGGGTCTAGACGAGCTACGTACAGTAGATCGTGCTCTGGCCAACGTGTGAAAGTCTTGGTGCTTGGTGTCGGTCTTTGGTTTTCGAAAGCAATTGTGTGCTTTGATCCGCGTTTTTGTTTTTCGCAACGTCTTGTGTAAACGTGCTTTAAAAATGGGTGGTCTTTGTCTGTGATGTTTTTGATGCTGTGCGGTTTGGCTCTCTTGTTTCTCGACGTCATGTGATACGCTTTTGAGATTATCGTTTTCGACGCCGTGTGCTTTTGCTGTTTTTTTAGGTTCCGAAGTTGTGTGCATCGAGAGTTTTGGGTGTTCGGCGCGTGTTTTTTCACATGTTTTTTGGCGTGTTCCTTTCCGAAGTCGTTTGTGCGTGTATCGTAATAGGTTTCAAGCCCCGTAGGCTTTTGCGTTTTTTGTTTTCGAAGTCTTGGGTGGACTTGTATGCTGTGGCTTGAATCGGTCCCCATGCTGGCAGGAGAAATAAACGCTGCTATGGTACTGGCAGGGAAGCGGTTCGTGCCATCCGCCTGCCCTAGTATTCTGGCCCCTCAGCGCTACGCCTTAGGTCAACCACCACCACCAACCCCCACTTTCCCCCCCCCCTAGACCAATTCGTTCGACGCTGTCATCCATATGCAAGAAAGTCCGCCTCACAAGCAGTTCTTGGTAGGATGCAGCTTGTTCTTCGTGCGACTCGCCCCTCAACACTTCACGACGCTTCGAGCTCGTTGCAAGCAATGTCCGCCCGATCGGTGAAAACTCGACCTACCCCGTCCCGGCACTGTATGAATAGGGATGCGAAGGTCTCTATGGTTGTACGACTGCAGCCATGTATGATACGCGGCTAATGAGTGCACGCCCTTCTCCCTTTGGCACACCACCCCCGCCGCTGCTCGACCAGGTCGTGAAAGAAGAGCTAGAGCTAGGCTTCACCCCGCAGCCTTTGGAGGAGGAGGGGGCTCTGCAAGCCCAACTGTCCGCCACCCTTTTGTCGAAGGACTTCAGCCTGGCGGTGGCGGTGCTCGTCAAGAGCTTCTCGCCCGAATACACTTCCGTCGGCGTCGACAGCGTTTCCCCTGGGAACCCCCTCGCCGGAGGCGGTGGGGGGGGTGGGGTCGGGGGACAGGGAGGAAGGACGTTCGAGGCACGGGCCCACGCCGCCGCCGCTAGACTGGAGGGGTTCGCCGTCGTTTTCGTGAAGGAGCTGCGGAGCAGGTTTTTGAGGCTGGAGGTCGGGGGGGTTGTTTTGAGGGAGAATCATAAAAGGTGATAGTTGGACTGCGTTTTTTGGGGGGGTGGGAGTTGGGAGGGGGTCAGCATGGTGATCGTTGGGCTGTGCAGGTATGTACTGCGGTGTAGATGTTCGTTTTGTACGTGCTTGTCAAACTGAGTGGAAGTTTTTTTTGTTTCTCGTTTGCCCTTTTTTTCTTGTGAATTGTGTAGCGGTTTTTCCGTTTTCGTTTTTTGTCCTTCCAGGACGTTTTTTTAGCCTGTGAAGCAACAGCGGACTACACTTTGTTGATATTGTTAGACGAGAACAACTGCAACACGCCATCGCAGGTGTGTAGTCGATGGTCCCGAGGGTGTTAGCCACACGAATCGTGAGCCCACGCACAAGCCTGCCCGCTCCCCGTCTTTTGCTGACCTCACAAGCCCCTTTATTCCTTCTTTTTTGTTGTTTAATCTATTTTCCCTCCCACCCAGGCGAACAAGACCATTCTTATCGCTCGTGGGTCGTTGCCTGACACGTTCCCGCCTTCGTACGCCGTAGCTATGGCGGTCGGCAAGCTCGTCGCTCTCTCTTCCGCCGCGATCGGGCCGCTGTCGGTGCTGCTCGCGACGACGCCGGTAAGTCACCCAGTTCAACAAACACGCTCTCATGGGGGAACATATGATACCTGGTAGTACACCCGAGTAAGGGTAAAAATTACTCCGGTAACATTCCGTCGTCGTATTAGTTCGTATATAGTTTGGGATCAATGAGGCCTCTCTTGCTGCGGTCAGTCGGAGACTCTCACCAAGGGCTACTACCCCCGCGTTGATTCACCGGTGATCAACGTGGCACCTCGTCGCAGAGAGAAGTTATCCCCGGTAAAATAAACACTACCATTGCCTTACAGCCACCAATCTTGACGCCGGCGGCTACGAATAACCGCGAACCGCGACCCGTTCCGTTTCCGTTCCAACTTCGGTACGGTGAACACTCTATACCATTTTGTGACTACTCTCTGTATTTTCAAGGACTTGATCGAGGGGTACCTCAGCGCGCTGCAAGTGAGAGAGGGAGCGGTCACAGGGGACGAACTGACAAGGGGTCTGCCTGGAGAGCCGCTCACGGCCGGAGACAAGACGCTGCTGGAGTTGAAGCCGCTCAAGGCGTTTTTGCCGGGGGAGGTGTGTAGATTGATACCTGGTATACTTATACTGGAGCAGTAAATATTCACGTGAGATATTTTTTATGTTTAAGTTGGAACGGTTCGTCGTCTGCTTTCATTTTTTGGCGCTGCAGAGGTAGTGCATTGGTACCGCCAGAGCAGAGAGTAACCACGGACCGGTAGTTTCTTGTTGTGTTTTATTATTTGTGAGTGCTAGTTTTTGTTGTGTTGTAGCTTCGTGCCAAGGTGGAACCCGGAACCTCGCATAACATCAACCAGGCATTTATTCCACCGGTACCTTGCTTACGGGTTTTATATTGTGGTACCTACAGTATATAGACTAGTGCTGTACACGTGCTCGAACTTTCGACTTTCTGAGTTCCAAAATTGGCTTGGTTCATGACGTGTTGAGTTTTATCTCGAAATCGAATTCGACTTTTAAACTTGACTTTGAACTTGAATTTGAACTTGAATTTGATTTCGAATTTTGAGCTTGATTTTGAAATTGATTTTGAAATTGATTTTGAAATTGATTTTGAAATTGATTTTGAAATTGATTTTGAAATTGATTTCGAAATTGATTTTGAAATTGATTTTGAATTTGACTTATCCTTTCTATCTCAACCATGCGTTCTCGCCGAATGCACCCTTTGGTTCATTTCTCCAATGTCAAAACGTAAAAGAAAAACGCGATATTGTACGTACGCACCTGTGTTCCCTGCATGCATACCTGTACACGTATGATATGTGATCGGTAGGTCATCGCGTGGGAGGACAAGCCAGCGTCGCCCTCCGGCACCGGCAATGCGTCGGCCGGGGTGATGCGCTACGGCACTGTCATCACCGGCGGGACTACGGAGGCCGGCGACGTGGGAGCTGACGAGGAAGACTTCCCCGCTGATGGGAGGGGGTCCGGGCGGGTCGGCCAAGGGCTGCGCCACGTTCGCGTCAAGCTCACGCCGGGGAGGATAGACACGATGCTATCCACACAGGTTCGTTGTTGCTTTGTGTGCCAGGATTATCACGACCGAGCGTCACTGGAGTACTCGTAGCGGAGCTCGGAAAAGTGTTGTGTACACGCCACAGTTGAAACCCCTTTAGTACCTGCAACCCCTTTCTTTGGGACAAATTACTTGAAATTAGTGTAGGATTGTTTTTTTTGCAGTAGTAAAAGGGTCAAGGTTTGTTTTTGCTGCAGAGCTCGGGAGTGATTTGTGCGTGCCAATGCGGAGAACGGTGGTTTGGTTTGTGCTTGCTTTTTGAGAATCGGGACACGATTGGGGAGCGGCTCGACAGGCGAAGAGTGCGGGGACACGCGCGCCTCCTCTTCTTCTTCGGTATGTCGTGGTGTGTTTACTGCTCTGTCGCTTGGAATGACAGGGGCGTGGTGTTTCTGTTTTGTCAGTCCTGCAATTCGGTACCACACGAGGTTTATGATCTCCCGATGCCACGACTACATTTGTTTCCCACTGCGATACGTACACTCCCCCCTCCTCCCCTCCCTCCCTCCCTTCCTCCCTCCGTCCCTTGGTTGGCTCTCACACTCGGCGAGCACGCTTGCGAGAGAATTTCGCAACTTGGCCCCACAAACGCTCATAGAGTTTTCTCGGACCCCCCCCCCCCCCCCACACACACACACACACACACACCCCAACACACACATACGCGCGCGCGCGCTTGGTGCAAGCAATGTTTTGCGTGGTTGGTTAAAACCCAACGTGCTCCCCCCCGGCATTGTAGGGATGCGAGGGTCTATGGTCATACGACTGCGAAAAACCACAGAATGAGGACCCCCCCCCCCCCCCCCACATGCACGTACCGTAGTAGCACCTCCCCCTATTACCCGACCAGACCTCCTCCACGCACTGCCTCCACCGCTCGAAAACCAGGTTTACTCGTTCCGCCAAGCGCGTGCTGGAGCAACTCCGTCGCCGAGTATCGTCGCGCATGCCGCCAAGATGCTCCGTCGCATCGCCGGCGGAGTGGTGGGTGGAGGCGATGGGGGTGTGGAAGAGGAGAAGGGGGCGGAGGGTGCTGGCGGTCGGGGTGGAGTTGGGGGGGTGGTCAGCTCGGCCCAGCTCCTGGGCGCTGTGAACGATATTCTCGGGAAGGCAGACTTGTCGCTGTCGATGGAGCAGGGGCAGCGGCTGCAGGAGAGCATTAGGCAGAAAGGTGAGGGGGGGAGGGGGGAGGGAGGGGGGTGGTTTGGTGTGGGTTTTGTGGATTGTTGGGTGTGGTTGGGAGTGTCAGTCAGGTAGATAGATTAATGGATGTCTTGCTTGTCATGTTGGTGTTGGTTTGGTGATGGTTTTGGTGTTGGTTTTGGTGTTGGTGTGAGTGTTGGTGGTGATGGCGGTGGTGGTTGGTGTGAGCGTTGGTGGTTGGTGTCGGTGGTGGTGGTGGCGTTAGTGTTGGTGTTGGCGGTAGCGTCAGTGTTGGTACTGGCATTTCCCGATACGTATCCTCTAGAGGCGGGGACCCTCGCCTGAATTTATTTGTTCGCACTGCGTGACGTGTGACACAGACGGGCAGCTAGAAAGCATGATCAGGGTATTTGTGTTTGCGTCGGTTCTCACCCTTTTTTTCCGATCGCCATAGCAATGTGGTGGTTTCTAACTTGTAACCTCTGGCTCGTCTTTTTTGTCGCCCCCTTGCTTTGCGGCGGTCGGTGTCAGATGAAGCTCGTGTCGCTCAGGCGGAGTTGGAGAGAGTGAAGGCTGAGGTGGAGCAGCTAGAGGGGAGAATCAAGCGTATGGACAAGGCCTTCATTTGCTCGATTTGCTTCACGAATGACGTCGACACCGTCCTCGCCCCGTGCGGCCACATGCTGTGTTCTTCGTGGTGAGAAACAAACTCGTCTACTTGGTTCTGCTGTTTGTCGTAGGCATCCGCCGCCGCCGCCGCCGCTGCCGCTTACAGGATGTGGTTGTTGCCGTTGCTGTTGTTTTTGCTGCTGTGGTGCTTGCTGCTGGTGATCGCTACTACTGTTGTTTTTGCTGCTGGTAATTTATGGTGTTTTTTGCTGGTGATACGGCTGGTGATATGGCTGGTGATGGGGCGGCACGTTTGCGGGGTGGTTTGCCGACGAGCAGACGCCCGTTTTAGTATTGATGGTCAGGACGGATAACCCGCAATTCATAGCCTACTTAAGCACGCGACTTAATTGGCTATTAATGGTTGGAACTATCCCTTTTGGCGGATAAAATATACCATATGCCGGGGGGTTCGATTCCTATCGACGATCATATTTTCGTGGTGGAAAAGTAGTGGCTGATTATCCCTCCTGACAAGTAATTGTGTACCTAGTGTGGTATATCGTGGCGTACCGTTGCACCTTCAGCAGCATGAGCCGAAGATGGTTCCACAAGAAAGTTTCCAGACAGTTTTTTTTTTCATCTTCACACTTAGCCTAGTCGTGCAATCCTAAACAAACCGTTTGTTGTGTATCTCTGCGATGCTCGCCTCGTCCATCGTTTCCGTGCACGCACCTGGCCAAGCGACCCGACACATGATTCTTCTACTATACTGTGTGCAGCGGCATGCGGCCATTTTTGGGTTGATCGGTAATGGCATTTTTGTTTGGGTCGACCAGATTTTTTCGTTTCGCGTTGATTGTGTTTGCACACGTTTTAATGAAAACGTTCGAGAGGAAAACATGTTATATTAGGCAAAAAGTTTTTTTCGGCAAACGATAAACTGATCGCACAGCTTTCAAAGTTGAGTATCAACCACCTCAGTCGGCCGAGCTCACAGCCAACGTATTTGTAATAATTAAAAAAAAAATGATAGTTGTCGTTGCTACTGTCGTTGCTGTTGTTTGGTATTCTCACATTACCTCATCGCCAAAATTCTAGTCCATGGGTCGCAGGACAGGCTGCTAAAACTCTGGAGTGGATGGAATAATGGTAGTGCTCTGCGTTCTGACTCTCCTCTGTCCCCCCTGTCGATCCTTCCTTTCAACGTTTCTCAGCAAGGGGTCCATGGCGAGGCAGCGCAAGTGTCCCTTCTGCCGCGAGACATGGACGGCGACGGCACCTTTCCGGAGGCCTGGCGCGGAGGACGTGCATGAATCGGACGATGAGGGACAAGACTGACCAGACCAGACCCCGATTCCAAACTCAGAAAACTTATAAATTCAAAGCTCCATTAAAAATTGAAAGCTCAATCTAAAGTTGAAAGCTCAATTCACAATTGAAAGCTCAATCCAAAATTGAAAGCTCAATTCAAAAATGAAAGCTCAATTCAAAATTCAAAGACCAATTCAAAGTTCAAAGACCAATTCAAAAGTTCAAAGACCAATCAATACAAAGCTTCAAAAACTCATTTCAGAATTCAATTTCAGAATTCCTTTTTTTCCAAAATTATATTTTCAAATTTATTTGCTGTTTTCAGGTTCAATTTCATTTTTGTTCATATGATACTTATTATTCATTCAAGGTGTGCCTAGATTTTTTGGAGGGGGGAGGTTGGCTGGGGTAAGGTCCGTTTGTCTCCTCGTTCGTCATGTGACAGGTAGTTGGGTGGTGCATCGGTGTGGACTGGCTGGTTGGTTTGATTGGCTAGTTCGTCGGCACTGCTGGTGTTCGAACGAAGGAACATGGTTGAACGGGGCTACGTCCTTCCTTGCGTCGAGATTGTTGTACGATTCAGCAGGCGGGAGATTTTGGAATACCGCTGCGACGTGAGACAACGGGTCCTGGCGTAATATGTAAGATGCAAGATGCAGGCGAGAGGGTTTTTGTAGCGTACCGGACGGTAGTGTCAGTGTTTTTGGACAATGGTTACAAGGCATTTGGTCAATTCGGTCGATATTGGCCAACTTTAGACTCCCTCGCGTTTTGCAGGCGCATCTGTTTTGCACCTTGATGATGTTAGGGCATTAGGCCGACATATGGCCAACTTTGGGCTTCCTGCGGGATTGCGTCCACTGGTTTTGGTCGTGGCATTCGGCCGATATTGACCAACTTTTGTCTGCCTCGCGTTTTCCAAGCCCTTGTTTTTGGGCAATGGTTTCACTCAGTCGAGCATTTTGCCGACTTTTTGGCTTCCTCGCGTTTGGCAAAGGCTGTGCTGTTATCGACGATTACCAAGGTGTGAGAGTATTCTTAGCACAGGCAGGCGGGAAGGGCGTAGTACGCGCTTAGCACAGGCAGACGAGAAAGGTGTACGTACGTACCTATAGACGTCTATTTTGTGGCGTGTGATGGTGCAATTCGGGCGTATGCACCCCGTCATATGCATATATATACCAGTATAGGGTACATTATGCCTCTTAGAGTTGGTGACCAGAAATTATGGCGACGTTCATTGAACTTCCGTCCCCGTAGCGGGCTCATCATGATGAGTGCGTGCTTTGCGTTGGGCCAGGCGCCGTCTCTGCATCCCGATACAAGTTTCGTGTAATTTTCTACAAATCAAAGAGAAGAAAAAAGACGTGTCATTTGTCACACTGCTCAAAGGAGAAAACCGTACGAACGAGTACGTACCTGTAGTCATTTTTTTTTCCATACTGATGGAAGACAAAACTGTGAAATATTTTGGGGCCGATGAAGACAAAACTAGGTCATGTTTTCATACTGAGACAAAACTGCCGTGTCTTTTTTTCATACTGATTGACTGATGAAAACATGACAAAAGGGTGCATAACTTCGGTTGCCTTAAGCAGGCAGGTAATTTTGTCACGACGATAAAGATAAATCGTTTGTCATTTTTTCACGCTGAAGACTAAACGTGCCTTGGTGTGTATCATGTTTCATAATGAAGACAGTTCCGGGTCATTTTTTCGCGCTGATCAAGACGAACACCCGTGTCATTTTGTCAGCTTGACCCAAGAAAAATGTGTAGTTTTTGCTTAACACTTGAATCAAAACTTACGATTTTATTGTGCCCGTCTCCAATGGTCTGATTTTTCATCATGACAAAAAAGGTGAAATTGTGAAAATCCATGTAAATCGTCTCCCGGTTATTAGGATGCAGCTCACCCTTCATGCGACATGCCGAACACCTCACGGCGCTTCGCGCTTGGTGCAAGCAATGTCTGCCTGGTCGCTGAAAAACCGACGTGCTCCGTCCCGGCATTGTAGGGATACGAGGATCTATGGCCATACCACTACGGCCATGCATGACATGAGTACACCCCCCTCCCCCCGCCTCGAAGGTCGACTCACGCACGCTTCTTTCTCAGCCGATGCAGATTATTTTCAACGCCGATCAATGTGTTTTCACCAAAAATCGACCTAATATTATGCACGTGTAGGAATAAGGCTCCAAGGTGTGTGTCCCTGAGCCTATCGTGCGGCAAGTTATAGCGGTGGACAAGAGCTTCGGGTTATGTAAGGCGCAAGGGGCGGGACAAAAATCAAACAACGCCTACGACGGTAACATGCAGTAACAGCTGCGGGACATTCTGTTGTACTACTATCGCTTTGGCCCCGAGTGTAACGTAGTGCTGCATGTAGTAGCTGTGAGGGCGGTGCTTGCAAACAAGGCTACGTGTAACATCTACATCTATACTCACTACATGTGACACGGAATGCACCCCGACCGAGGTCCTGCCAGGCTTTCATATCTGGCGTACCTATGTATGTATCATACATACTCGTACAATATGCGCAATGGGCCTGTCCGTATTCCGACTTCATCGGAGAACTGAGAAACAAATCTCCGCATGATGGAGCAATACAATTCCCCAGGGTTACCTAGGGTTTCTGTCTCGAGAAGTCCAAACGCCCCCTCCAATTCAGAAGCGCAGAACCTAGACACGCCTTTTTTTTTCTGGACGGTCCCTAACCGTTGACGCCCATACCGCACGCAGCAGAGATCGATAGCTGGCGCACACAGAAAAAAGTACTGGTACCGTAGCTAACATTGACTAATCGTCGCAGTCGGCGTGACACGCCGTGGCCGGTTCGCCGACAGTTCACACACAGGGCACCCCAAGACCGACACACGCTCGAAGGCACAAAATCTTTTTCGCGCTCGAAGGTATTCAGCAGCAACAGACGAGCAAGACAATGGGGTTTGAGAGGGTTTCGTTCTGCATTAATATAACAAATCAACACGTGTCAACTTCCTACAAGTAGTGCTGTAACTGGTACTATCTTTTGGCCGTCCTCAAGCCCCGTTGGGTTTATTGGGGTATAGTACAGACGGTCGGCACTAAGCACTTTGGAAACGACTCTCCCTTGCCCTCGCTCGCCACGTACGAGGAAGAAGAGCAACACATGCGACTAAAATACCGCTCGCACATCGAGAGAAAAACGACACCACAAAAAAAGCACCACTGTTTGTAGAAGAAGCTACAGACACGCCTACCCACCTAACCGTGGAACAAGAGCAGGGAAAATGAGTTTGACTACTGTGTTCAACCACCCACCCAATCCGCGAGAGAGTACGAACGGAAAAGAACTAACAAAAAAAAAGCATACCAACGAGAGGGGAAGTCCAACCACACTACAACCAGTATATTAAGGCCAATTGAGGTCTTGACGTGCCCAAATAAAACGGTTTCCTATAGACTAATATAATAGCACCTTTGCTCCTCGGCGAACATGCTCATCAGGCAATACAAAACCCCGAGCAGATTCCACCGCGTGACGCGTTACTGATTGCAAAGTTTTTTATAGGCACTGGGAGGCGTTTTGCCCCATCATTTACAAAACTATTCCCGCGACTCTCGGCCTTCCCCTCCCTCCCTCCCTCCCTAGTCATCCAAATGTACGCACGCACGTAGTGTACCAAGTGCCGTCCCAGCCCGACAAAGTCCAAGGGGGGTCCACTGAAAAATCGAACCAGCCCCGATAATAGATAATAGCATCCATCGCTTTCAGGGAGAGCAACTAAAACCCACCACCTGAAAAAACGCCCGGTATGCCTCTGCCTTCTTCGTGCAAAAAGCACAACCGAAATCAAGTCAGCAGCGTAGCGCAGCGCAGCGCAGCGCAGCGCAGCGCGCGCAGGAAGCAATCCTTCGTGCCCTGCACTTCGCCGCATAAAAGCAACCTCCTCCTTCCGTTTTCTCTGCAGAGCGACACCGCGATCCTACAAAAACTATACTTGTACTTGTTTTTTTTTTCTTCGTCGACTATTCTTGCGTTTCCGTCAACTCTTGGTTGTATTATGCGCTCTACAGCTACAATTTTTCGCTCAACTGCTATTACGAGGGGCCTCTTATAAAGTAACTTATAAAGTAAATCAGAGCTCCAGATGGACCCAGAAACCGTATACCCCCCGGTAAGCGTACACACCATATCATACGTGGTTCTGATGACTGTCCGTTTTTTGGTCAACTGCTTGTTTTTTTTTTGTCAACTACGAGGTTTTTTTCTTTTTTTCTGTCAACTATTTGGTCTGGTTGGCGACACCGGCGATACGGGCCTTGACGGCATCGAGGTCACCGAGGTAACGGCCCTGGAGCGGCGCGATGGCGTCCTTGTGCGGGATGACCTTGAGGTTGTCGTCGAGCTCGTACACCAGGGGCACGCCTGCACGGCGCGGCGTTGGGTGCACGCGAAAGGGGAACAGAGAGCAATAGATAGAGAGAGCGTGAGATCGAGAGAGCATGGTATCGAGAGAGCATGGTATCGAGAGAGCATCAGGTAGAGAGAGCATGACATCGAGAAAACGAAATAAATCGACCAACACTAACGACCACTCTTCAACACACTTTTTTTTTTTTGCCTGAATGCCAACTTTCGACAACACATTTGCGAAGAATGATTCTGGGGGGGCTAGTGCACCAGTGCAGCTACACTAGACCACACCACACCACACCACACGCCCGTTCGAAGTCTCCATCACCGTTTTTGCTAGTTTCGCTCCACCGACCGAGCGAGAGACGCCAGAACAAAGAAGTGCCTTTCACGTACGTAGTGGTGAGAGGATTGCCATATCGTAACTCTCCTTACTACAAAGCAATGTACTGTAGTATATCTTGTGTCGCAGTTTTTGTGACCACATAACTGGTACAAATATCTCTCTAGGACGAAGAATCGGCACGGACACTGGGTGCGCTGGGCGTCGACGGATAGCAAGAACCGTTTAACGTGAAGAACACACACACAACTGCATTGTACTCGGCGCGTGCTTTTCGGCAACGTCGCCAACGCTTAATGCGTACGGTACATATCATACGCGTACTTCGTAAATATAGTACCGCTGTACTGTAGCGGTGAGTGAGGCGATCTCACCGGTGGGGATGTTGAGGCCTGTGATAACGTCTTCCGAGATGCCATCGAGGTGCTTCACCAGCGCTCGGAGGGAGTTACCGTGAGCAGCGATCTGCGGAGGAGGGGCGGGGACAGGGTATATTAGGCGCGCGCGCGGGGGGGGGTCAGCCTAATGTCATCGAGTGCACTCGTGCAAACACGCGCATGGTCGCCACGGTACACAACTACTTACAGCACTATAAGATCGGATACAAATATTACACTTACGCCAGCTGTGAGTTCGGCTGATTGGGTAGTTGATACTGAAATTCTCGAGCTATCAATACCCTTGTAATATCTTAACAGTATTCCTGTAGACTAGATATGGTAAGATAACAAGCAAGCCTTAGATTTGTAGGCTATGGAAACGAGGCTGATTGCAGCTCAGCGGTTATGGTCGCGCATCTAACAAAAGCACAATCTGCTCAGCTTCACCTCGGAAAGCAAGCGCCATTTTCAGCAAAAGCCCTTTCTGTACCTGGTCGACCAGCGTGAGAAGGTCTTCGTAGAGCGTAACCCGACCGTACTTTGTAAGCACTCTACCCTTACCAGGCATTATTACTTTCACACACCTGATATAAAACCATATATATAGTAATACAGTAGATAGATCATCTAGTAGATCATCTAGACCATCTAGATGATCTAGATCATCCATTAACAGATGATCTAGATCATCCATTAATAGATCATCTAGATCTTAAATATTGCGTTGTGAGATGCTGTGCCAAGAGCCATACCATCCACATGTGCGTAAGAGCTGTGTGATACAGATCCCACCCGATAAACAGTATCTAGGCCGTGCAGATAATACATACCAGTACATACCAGGGATCTATCTCTGCCCCGGAAGGCTACAGCACATCATCAATTGGGGATTTATCTGATTTATCTCAACTATCTCATCCGGAGGGGTACTTGGTGCTTAACATTATTCGGGATATGCGATGGTTGAGGCTCACTGTGTACAAGACGAATAGAAACTAGCCCTAAGCTAATCAGACCAAATCAACCATTGTATAGCGTTGTTTCCTATTAATAGTGGTACAACCCTAAGCTAATCAGGCCAAATCAACCATTGTGTAGCGTCATTTCCTAGTGGTACGCTCTACTCCTGATCCGATCAAAATGGGGACCTGATCTGTCGGAATTCGCCTGAGCAAACACGAGCAAACCCTTTTTACCATTTCGTCCATTTCATCATGCTCGGGCTCTACAAAAAAGACACGAGTACAACCCATACCCAATACCTGGTATGATATGTACAACTTTACGAAACACTAGAAAGTGTCACATCATCATATCGACATCACGATGGCGCCCCGCCTCACATCAAACTCCACGTCTACAACCAAACCATCTCCCGCAACATGCACGCCGCACGCCTTCCAACGAAAACCGTCCACAACAATCTGACACCACGCGACGCACCAGAACTTTCTTGCCGTCCTTGATTTCGGGGGAGATGACCTTCTCCCAGTAAGGCAGCACGCGGTCGAGGGTCGTGGCCAACGATTCCGTGTCTGGCACCTCTTCCGGCGAGAGCGAAGCGTACCTGTGCATCAAAATGCATCAGTTTGCATCAGTTTGCATCAAAATGCATCATTTTCGGGGGCACAAAAACAGCAAAATGAAAAAAAAACGATTCCGGTTGGACGTCACCCTCTGTTGTGCGGAAATGTGATTCGTTGGACGTTGTCCCATTATATTTTGAGTGGAATTGTGTGAAGCTAGCTGTGATTGGTCGGGGTGTCTATAGGGGCAGAACGACAAAGGTTCCGGTTGGACGCTGGTCTTATCATGTGTAGAAACTATCATTAGTGTTGGGTATCGTATCGAAAGTTTCGCCATATCGAAACATCGAACTTTCGATACATCGTAATATCGAAATTCCGATATATCGTAATATCGAACGCCCGATACATCGTAACATCGAACTTCCGAGATATCGTAACATCGAACTTCCGAGATATCATAACATCGAACTTCCAAGATATCGTAATATCAAACTTCCGATATATCGTAACATCGAACTTCCGATATCTCGTAATATCGAACGTGTTTTGCCCTCCATCCCCAAGCATCTCGAACACCATAGGCAGGCAGGCGCATAGACAAGAACAGCGAACAAGGACAGGGAGACTCACGTGGGGTCGTTGCCCGGGTAGTATTCGCTCTTGTGGTCCACGGGCGGCGGCGGGATGTCGTACGAACGCCTCCATACCATCACCTTCATACATCACACACACACATCATGTATACATTCACCAGGCATCAACAAGGCCGCATGGACAGCAAGGTGAACGTTGAAACTTGAAAGATCGAAATCATCATGTTCGGCAAAGGAAACGCATTGCGCACAGGTAACTCCGAACCAGCATCGTGTAGAGGGGCGTGGGGCAGAGGTGACGACAAGAAGCGGCTACTCGTGGTAGCGGCTAATGTTTCTGCTGGTTTTGGCGTTACGGCTGACAGACCGACAGAGAGATAGTATACTTCGTATACACAGATAATGACCTCCCTGGGGTACTCTTTTTTTTCTTTGTTTTTGGTCGTATATAGCCCATATAGACTGACACAGCGTCACGCTCGAGACTGAAGGTTGACCAACCGGACAAGTGGAACGGCGGAGCGAGCGCTTGTCGACACCTTTTCGAGTTTGGGAAGGTGTGTGTGTTCGTTTGCGTGCGTGTGGGTTCTTCAAATTAAACCGTTTTTTCCGCCCATCGATATTATTTCCAGCCACCCAGTGTCCGTGCTGATTCTTCTTCATCCTACGAGACCCTTTCCATCGATCAACACCTTTCCACCCAGTGACCGTGCTGATTCGTCATCCTCGTATTAATAGAGAGATACCAGCTCTGCGGTCATGCGCCACAAGACAGAGGTAGTGCATCGCCGTGCCCAAAGGTATTGGGGACGAAAAGACGAAACCCATCACACCCAAACAAGACAAGGACAAAACATACCAGGAACTGCTGGTGGACGTATGTATTCACTATGAACAGGAGTATGTACATATAATACGTGTGTACCTGGTCCTTTCCGTGCTTGTCTACGGTCTCCTGCTTGTCGAGGCCGGTGAGGCTTCCGTAGTGCCTCTCGTTCAGCTGCCACGCGTTCTTGATCGGGATGTGCATCTGCACACAAACATACATACAAACACAAAAATATCACAGAAAGCACATGAGCAAATAAGCACGTGAGTAGGGAATAGAGGGATAGTGAGGGGTAGTCCGCAACGTCATGGATACCTGTATTTAGTATCACACCTTTGCATACCTGTAGTATACTTGATTACATATTATGATACCAAGTATCATATGTACTGACGTACCCAGAGAATTTTCTGCCAGGCATTCTCGCACTATTTTTGTGTATTTTTATATTTCCCCCAAAACTTTCCGATTTTCAAATTGTCAGAGCGTCATTTCTTCGTACGAGTATATACTTAGTCTACGTAGACTTAGATTCACAGCAGTCTATATGCAGCGACGGTGCTATACACGAACGAGTAGTCAAATTACGTGCCAGGTATATACCAGGTATGTAAGCACCAGGAATATTCCAAATAAAATGTGGAAAGGAGCATATAGACTGCTGAACGGTCAGCGGTTTCCTTCTTCCCTAGCCCCGGTTGACCTACAGCAAAGTATATACTGCACACCGCACGTGAACAAAAAGACAAGACAATTTGTTAGGGCCGAGTACTACAGCAGTAGTAGCAGCAGGCAACACAATATACCAGGTATACAGCAGTAGATAGGATTATAATATACCACGACTATATGGTAGAACTCAGCAGCCAGATTATCTTAGATGCTTTTGCGGCGAAGCCGCAAGCTGGCGGCGCCGCGAGGCATTGCCTCCCTCCTCTTGGTCAGGGGCAGGCAGGCGCAGAGAGGCGACTTTTAGCCTCCCCCTCTTTTCCTCCCTCTCTCCTTTACGTACTCAATTCTTCATTTGTGGGGCTTGTTGGTTTACAAATGAGAAACCACCGAGCTACTCAAAAGCCAGCGCCGACATATGATAGCGGCTCAGTGGTTTAGACTTTAGAAACGAACAAAAGAAGTGCCTTTGAGCTCGATACAGCCCCCCGCCATGCCGGCAGTGGAATGTACCACTATAAGACTATAAGAAAGCCAGTACTATTACAGGGGACCATCGACAAAACGGAGACTATGCTACTGCGGACACCAAACCAGGCACTCCGGACCTCACCGCTCGTCATCGAAGCAGCGGGCCAGAGGTATAAACAGACAACGCAGTTTTTGTACCTTGGCGGTCTTATCGTCGCAAACGCGGACATTATGCCAGAGATCAAACGACGCATCCGACTCGCATGGGCATGCTATAATCGGTTCAAGCGGGAGCTGTACGATATGGAGGATGCCCCGTTCACTCTAAAGGTGCGCATGCTAAAGGCCGAGGTGATGGAGACACTGCTGTACGGGTGTGTGACGTGGACCCTTGGCCAGGAGCACTTCGCTGAGCTCCGAACGGCACACCACAAATTCCTCCTGCGGCTCATTGGTTTCCAGCGCCGACAACGCACCGACCATATCATGTCGTACGCCAAGGCTCTCAAGAAGGCACAATGCGAGAGCGTTGAGACGACCATCCGCAAGTGACGCCTCCTCTTTGCGGGGGGCGTACAGCGCACGACCAATGAGCGGCTGACCAGGCGGGTGATGTTTGGGACGATCGCCGGCGGGACGAACCCGGGGCCTGGCCGACCAGAAAAGAACTGGGCACAATGTCTAGCAGATGACCTCAGGGTTTTTCGAGCTACAGAGGGCTCCACAGAAAGCTCCCCTTTACTGTTCGGAGCAGAGACGGTACTATGGCCGAGGGCGGCTAAAAAGAGGGGGGTGTGGTATCGGGGGGTTGGCGAGGCGGCGGACCATTTCATGGCGAGGTGGCACAGGGCCGAAGCGGAGAGGAGCTGGCTACGGCATGCAGCTGAGGACGCCAAGAGAGGCGACCAGGAGAGGGGGGGGGGGGGCAGGAGCGGCCGTACTGATACAGCTGTCGACGAATGCAGAAACGATATGATAGATCGTGTGGCCAGATATCGGCTCGACTAGTCCTTGAATTCTATTATTTGTTTCCGTTGATGTGTTCACTGGGGGGGGCGCGGCAGAGGTAGTATCGACTCTTGACACCGTTTTGTTTTTAGAGTGGGAATGAGATGGCAGAAGGTGTGACATGGTCCCCGTATCAGTTTTTATAGCAGAGACGGGAACTTGTTGTTACCATCGCCTTGAGCTTGCCTTGAGAACTATTTTTCTCTTTTCCTCTCTCGTGTCTTCTTTCTTGCTTTTTTTGCCTTGTTTCTCCCTTTGTTTCCACCCTATGCCGGTGTCTCTCTCTTTTTTCGTGTTGCCTCGCTCGTGCAGCAGTTATCTGTTCCTCTTGGGCACGTGTGCTTTTCGTCTAGGGGCGCTTCTGGCGCTTCTGGCGCTTCTGTCTCCCTGCGTCATTTGTATTCTGTTTCATTTCAGAACTTGTTTTATTTTGTCTTTTTTGTTCTTATTTTTTGGTTCGGCTCGTGTCGCTGTGTTCTCGTACCCGATACGTTACGCATCTCACTTGCTTTACCCATTAATTTGCGTTTATTTTGTTTTGGTTTTTCTCTGTTTCACAGTCTGTGACCACAGAATTTGTATCTCTGTAGGATTGGGAATCAGGACAGGCACTGGGTGTACTGATGTGGTTGAGTAGAAAGAACGGGTTTAATGTGAAGACAACAACAACAACAACAACATCGTAAATAGGAAATAGGACCAAGGATTGTTCGTAGTAAAAATGGGGAAATATCTACCGGTAGGTTTTTGGGTGTGCGGTAGGTCCTGTTTACTACGCCCCCCCGAAAATAGGAGAGGGGGGGCATACAAAAAGGAACTACGAGTATGAGGCGCTGATGAGGGGCTTATCAACCCCGGAGGATGTTATGATGTTATGATGTTACGGGTTGGAGGACGTATCGAGCCCAAAGGTACTTATTATCTTGTTATGTTCGCGTACGATATGAAGGATAAACCACTGAGTTATGATACTCAGTCAGCGCTGACTTCGTGGCTCGGTGGTTGAGCCTTTACAAAAACAAGGCTGTCCGTTGTACGTTACGGGATACTGGGATCGCGTTTTGGGTCGACGCAAGTAAGTTTCTGTGAATGTTAATCTCAGTCCGATCGGCAATATAATATACATTAGGACGTGTTGTGGCCATCTACTGCTGTAGATGTCCTTTGTATTTACGATCAGACCGGTACACGGCTGTTTTTACCAAACTACTGGTTCTCTTAGCCGTACCATGAGGTACAAACTACTGGTTCTCTTAGCCGTACCATGAGGTACCATGGGTAGCTAGCTACCTGATAACAGCAGCAGTACCCGCCCTCTCACAAGAAACCTCGAATCAGGCTCAAACTGACTTTCCTATTCTGGGCGCGCGGGAAAGCACACTTTCTTGTGTTGTGCTTAGTTTTGGTCCCCGAGCCGACGTTTTCCCTATTAATATTAACAGTGAATGAATGTGCCTTGCTTGGGCCCATGTCAGCAGGGTCAATTTTCTTAAAAATCGGGCACACTGACTATTGGGACCTTCATTATATTTTTCGAAAATTCAGGCTGACTCTCTTGGGATTTACTTTCTTATGAGCGGGCCGGTACTGCTGTACGCTGTACACGTAGGTGTGCTGGCCGGAATACTTACACTGGCAGAATACCTGGTACATTTCTGTGAAAGGTGGAAATTGGTGTCCATGGCGCTTTGAATGCAGCAGAGTCGAATAGGCTCGACCTTTCGTCGTGTAATTCAACATTCAACATGCAACATTCAACTCAAGTACAGCACTACCGGTGCATCGGCAGTACGTAGCAGGCCGGCTGTACGCCGTTGATTCGATAGTTCGTTTGGTCGACAGAGCCGAACGATTCCCAACTCGGTTCACACGTTCACAAGTATCCTGGTACCAGGGCATATGATACAACTCTACGGTATGCCATATATACAAGGTACGAGGTACGAATATATGTACCTGGCAAGTCTTCGTATCGTATCCCTGGTCTCATACTTCGTATGCATCACACTGGGGCAGACACCTATACTGCCTGCTGCTGCTACGTACTGAGGATCAATGCTATTAATAATGCTGCTACTATGGATATGTTCTTCGAAGTGTACTATTAATATTAATACGAGAATATTACACTACACTGCTGTGTAATTACTATTAATAGGCTCCGCCGTCCCTCACCGTCACAGCTGTACGAGTAGTATTAATAGTAGTCTACTCGTATCATACGGTATTAAAATAGGCTGCAGTAGTATTAATGCATTAATAGTAGTGTAGTGTGTAGTGGTGTGTCTTACCAGGCCGGTCTGTTCGAGCGTGTGCCAGCAGGTCTTGATCGCGCGCTTCAGGAACGAAGTGTACGCCACATCTAAAATCAGGACAACAAAACAGCGAAAAAAAACAAGGCAACAGACATATCACAAGCGGCCGCGCGACAGAGCAGAACGAGACCGTACTCATGAGACACGTGAGATGTGACTAAAGCAGCACTCAGCAGTTGCTCCGTAGTAGCAGAATGGATCGGCTGCCACACAAACCAAATCAGCGTGATGGGTTCCAGCGTCGAATGCTGCCAACTGCTGACTGCTGAGGGTAGTATGATACTATGTACGTAGACAAAAACGAAAATGCAACTTTAGTGTCAGCGGCTGCCACGTGACTTAAATTGCTTAACGTCGTGGCGATTGGAGAGCCAGTCAACTCAACTCTCAGAGGCGCAGACAGACCTACCGGGCTAGAGTACTACTGTATATACCAGGTATGCATATGTAGGTAGAGCATGTGGTCGGATAGAACCTCACAAGAAGTGGTGGGCAGCAGCCGCAGGAGCAGCAGTATATAGCAGTCATCGAAGTGACATCGGAAGTCACGCGAGGCGTATGGACACCACCGCGAAATAAATGGGACTGGAGATTTCCAGATACTACGGACGGCAATTAATAACTACAACTACACCAGGTACTTAATACCGGTACTGCATATTGTTGTATATCGTCGGTACGGGAGGCAGGGGCACGCACCCTGTGAATGCGATGCTAAGCAACAGCGGGCGCTTGCCGACAGCTCGGATTGTCCAATTGTTCTACAGAACGAGCGTGCTTCTATTGTCTGCCAGCAGAAGTGTAGGCTGTGCTGTCGTTGCTCTACATGCCTGCTGCTGAGAAAGGCTTCGGATGCAAAAGATCGGAGAGAAAATCCAACCAAAAACAACAAAACGGTCACCTTTTTCTACGTATAAAAACACGAAGCAGCAACTAATCTCCGACACCGGTAGAGGCAAGAGCACGGAGAACGAGAGACCCCCAACGCACCACCGCATGCTGCACGAAGGCTGCAGGCATCAGACGTACGCCAACACCAACACAACCTAGACGGCAGGAACCTGCCCGTGTTGACGCTCTCACCGAACTTGTACCCAGCTTCGTGGATGAGCCTTCCCCCCTCAGCAGCCTCCTGCTCTCCCTTCGGCGACAACTGGATGTTGTACCAGCCTGTAAAGCGGTTCTCCAGGTTCCATTGGGACTCGCCGTGCCTGCACCGACATACGCACGGGACGGGCACCGAATAGGAGGGTTCACGTGAGCCTTCGGGTTGTTGTGTTGGCATGGTGCTTGTGCTTTTGCGCCGTTGAGGTGTTGCGCAAGCCCGGCTTGGCTCGCCAAGACGATGTGAAGCAACGAAGCAGGATGGAACTTCGATGAATGTTCGGTCTACGAAGCGCATACCGAAAAGCATAGCACACTGAGTGATTGATATGCCAGCAGCATGCAAAAGCAGGCAGAAGACAAGCGCTTGTGGCATGCTCCGACTGTTGAGCATGTGGCAACGTAGGTTGTTGGTAAGACCTCGGCTTGCTTGAGGTCAGGCCAAGGCCCTGCTGAAACATAGAGCAGTCAGTAGATCGTCCGTCGCACTCAAGTCGAAAGTGCGGACACAAAGCATGCAATGACACAACGACCTCGAACCTGATAAGAACCAGCGTGTGCTTCTCGTTGAGGGCACCGCCCGACGCGATGATCGCGTGCCGTCGGCTTTGTCGTACGGCCAGCCGAGCGCTCGTGCGAGAAAGAGTGGAAAGCATGCTAGCACAAGGCACGGAGAAGGAAGACAACTAGTGGAGTGGTGGAGAACGCACAGCACCCAGCTCAAAACAATCACAGCATCCGATCTAGACACGCGATCAAAATGGAAAACCCGATTTTTTGGCGACGCCAAGAAAATGTTACACAATATTATTTTGACATAATGATATGACTAGACGAGGCGTCCACGCGGACAATTTCAAGGTTGCGGTTGTTCAGAATATCGGAACATTGCGCCACACCGCGACCGCAACTCGTCCGAAAAAGAAAAATCTCCACCTGATCTACCTGATACCAGGAGCTCCCCTCAACGGGCGTCCATAATTCATCACATTCATTCGCTGGACGGAGAGATAGGCTGCGCAAGGGCTACAAGGAGCAATAGCGGCGAGGCGCCTGCAAGGAGACCGCAAAGTGAAGCAAGAGACGGGAGACGGGACGCAAAGGACGGGAGAGAAGGGGTGTACTCGTACGACCGGTGTTTCCCTTTGTTGTGTTTTTTTGTTAGCCTGCAGGCAAGAAACAACCAACGGAGTGTACACGACAAACGCAACGAGGCGAATTCGAGGCCTCTCGTGCCTCGTCTCGTGACATTTGGTGCTGCTGTGGCGTCCATCACAATACCGTACCCAGATAGGTGTTCAACTCGGGGTGAAGCTGGCTTGCTCAGTTGGCAAGGACTCCTCCTTCAAAGGTAAGCGAGGGATATTTTGTGTGGAGATAGATAGAGATGTGTTCGTCAAATATATTCAATCCCATATCATATCTTGTCGCGGCGCGTTGGAAGCTCGTTGGTTGCGATGTTGCACAATGTATGTCCTGGTATTTTATGGAGCGTAGAAGAGAGAGAGAGCCATGAAGTCCGGAGCACGACACTCCACGCTCGTCAATCTACATGGAGAAGCAGCAGAGCCACCACGTCACCACCGTGCGTTGCGGCAGCAATCGCTACTCGTATGTACGTAGCTACGTAGTGCACGCACAGCGTGCATATCACAGATCATACGTACCATGAGCAAGCATAGTTTTTCAGGATGGCGGCGCTCTTTTTCTCGCCCAAGGAAGAGTCCGATTTATGGCTTTTCTGTTCCTACCACGGCAGCAGACCGCAGCGGCCTGTCGCAACTCGCCAAGAAGTATGCAGCCACGGACGCCCGTGGCAACTTTCGACTTCGTGTCTCCTCCTAATTCAAATAACATTCAAACTGCAAACTCCTGCTGGAATAGTCTAACCTACTCTGTAGTTTGCCAGCCTCGCCAAATACGCCATGAAATACTCCAGCCCACATCATTGTTCACATCTATGATATCTAATCCGCGCTTCCGCTCTCGTGCACGGGTGAACTCTCTCTCGAGCCCACCTATCACTCCACCCTGCTACCGCCCTGTGATGACCCTATGTTCGATATGATGACTACAATTGGGCAGACACACTGGAAGATGGATGCCCAGGCGCTGCTGCGCATCAACGCGGAGGAAGACCACTTCCTGCCCGTCGAGATCAAAATCCGAATGCTGATGGAGCAGGCTAGCATGCGGATGAGGGCGAGCGCGATGGTGGGCGAGCGCATCTCGAAGCTCGACGACGTGATCAGAGTCAGGGCTCTCCTGGCGATCATCCGAGAGAAAATTGGAGCGACGGAAGGGCAAACACCGCGAGATTCAGCAACGGCAACCAGCAGCAGAAGCGGCAGCATCAGCAGCATCGGCAGCAGTGCAGCAGAGGAACGGGGTGATAGCCCTCCCGAACACAGCAAAGATGAAAGTTCAGAGGAACCAGCTCCGGTCGAGGCAGAAGAGGTGACCTCCTCGGTAACGGCTACCGATAGATGCGACCTGCCAAGCGAGGAAGACCTGGCGATGTTCACGAGGATGGCTGTCTCGTCGACGAAAGTGGTTTTGTTCCAGCTGGCACAGGAGGGGGAGGTGGACGGGGCGAAGGACGTGTTTGACGTGTACGAGGGGCTGGTGACGACGAACGACCTCTCTCGAGCCGCGGCGGAGGGATTTCCGTCCATGAACGTGGACAGTCTCATGTCGCCGAGGCACTCGTGCTACAGAAGATTGCTTGCCGCGCGCCATCGTTTCTTGGTGAGTTGCAGCAGCAGCAGCAGCAGTATGACCCGTTCGACCGGATAAGACATGATGAACAGCATAAGATACTACTGTCTGTGAGTCTGTGAGAGTCACGAGCCTTTGGATGCATGATACGTGATAGGCTCGCTCGTGATCCTGGTTGTTCGCTTCATTTTTTTAGGGGCTTTGGGGTGTAGGGTGTAGGAACTACGAACTAGGAACGTAACGGCAGTTGCACTACGATACCGGGAGGGGGGTACGTACGTAGAAGCTGGCACATGTGATGTTCATCAGCATTCGAGATGTAACGATGTTGCTGGTCGATCCTACTCTGTCGTATACACGTATCATACGAGTACTCGTATTTACGTATTTACTGGTGTACCTCAAGCTATGGTGATTCGAATATGACTGCATGTTGCCTACCAGGTACACCGTATATACGAGTATTTATTGTTGTTCTCACATGAATGTACATCTATCTGTGGGTACGTGGGCCGGCCCGCGAGTCAAACGACTGTTAAGTTAGGGACCATTTCCAGGTTCCAGCCTTTTGGCTTCACTGTTATTAATAGACGTGTTTCCCTTTTGCGAATTACCCAGGTACTCGCGAGGCGGCTAACACCCAAACTCGCGAGCTTTACGAGTATGGGTGATGACCCTCCAAAATGGCTCGCGACTATTAATAGTATTCCCCGGCTTGCTAATACCCGTCACGGGTACGAGTATCACTTCATACTCGCCAAGTATTTGGGATCCTGGCGCCCGGTTTTAACGGGATATACCCTCGCCGAGTATTTGGGCCCTGGGTATAATACTCGGTTTAAACGCGTACCCGTTGGTTTACCTTGGAAATCCCGGGGACGGCAACTTATCATCGCCTAAATCACGACCATTTTCAAAACGAAAAAGCTGTCTCATGCCTCACATCTCACACCGGACTCCGTAGATGTGTTGCCTTTTTAGCCAGTTTCCAGGGTACTCGCGAGTAATTCCAGGCTTGCTAATACTCGTCACGGGTGTACTCGTGACCTGTGATACTCATACTCGCCGAGTATTTGGGCCCCGGGTACCTGGCTGTTAACCGGGTACCCGGGTACCCGCCCAAAATCGCGTAAATACTCGCGGGTACCCGAGTATTTTCCCCTCAAGGCTGGCGGGTACCCGTTCATGACGGGTACTCATCGGGTAACACCTTTTCTACTCGTACTTCAAGTACGTACGGCTCTTATTTGTGGCATGGAGTAGGTGTGGAATTGCCAGCACCTTTTAATTCAACCATGGTATGCAGTGGTATGAGGAACGTAAATACCTGGTATCTACCGGGGTGTCGTCTATTGATCACAAAATGATGCTGACCGGTAAATACCAAATCATGATAATATAATAATGGTACATTCAGGTACATTTCATATTATATTTATACGTGTTTGCTATCTTACCCTGTTGTATCGTGATCGTTTTATACCCGATTGCGACGAAAGAAAGCACGCGTTATATACGAGATGCAGCAGTTTGGTCCTCTGTGCGCGTGCGCGTGCTGTGCGCGTGCACAGGCCTATATAATACCCGTAGCCTATACTCTGGCTGGAGATGTTACACACGTCCATAGTCTATTCTGGGCTGCACGTGATTTCTTCGAATGCTCGATGGCTCGATGATCGATGAACCTCCCATCTTTCTCACGAGACAAATGCACCTATTAATACCTGAGATATAACATCATCCGTCATACATACAATACGAGTATCATTCCAGCAGTAATCCAGGTATCATACGAGTGCTTCTTGCAAGTATATATGTATCATAGTCTATTTTATACCTGTTAATACTGCTGTCTGTACCTGGTATACTGCTGATGTGCGACCACACGTATCTTACAACCGGTACGGCGGTATACTGCTGTTGTACGACCACACGACCACAGGTATTTGAGCAAATATTTCTGGCTCAAAAGCCACAAGTTTGGTTGTGTCAAATTCCATCCCAGGTACCAGGTGCGTAAGGAACGCTGCTTTTGTGGGAAACATGATATGCTGCTGCTGTGTGTTTTCAGCGTTTTTGCAGGACCGCATGCACAGCGCCGGAAACGTCTGTGCTTTTTATTTTTTGTGATTTTTCGCTGCTGTTGTTAAGTTGATGCAGGACCGCAATCCGTAAACAAAGCGTAGAAACTGTATTCTGGTGTAACATGCAGTCAACCATAGGTTATTTTCTTGGGAACTGATGTATCACGATCACGATGATTATGGATAGATATCTTAGCTTTAAATGTCATCTGCCATCCTGTCATACGAAGTGTTAACCCTTATAGGACTGGAGTCCCTTTTTGGGGACAAATTACTTAGAATTAGAGTTGTTTGTCCCCAAAACGGGACTGCAGTTCTATAAGGGTTAAGTTACCTGGCACCTATTTTATAGCAGTCTGTTGCCATTACTACAAAGCAATCACCATCTTCGACGGAATAAACCACCCTGGGTGGTGAATATTTCGCGTTGCGTTTTTTTTATCACCGTGGGTGGTTTCCTGTGACCATGTGATATCTAACGAACCCTGGTGATAATGGACACGTTCTATTTGACTCTTGCTTTGTCTATCACCGGGGGGTGGTATCTCGTGGGAGGTGATATCGACTTGGGGGGTGATACGCGTGATAGCAGTACTGAGCAATATTTGGCACACTTGGCACGCCCACCCAGGCGGCAGGCGGCAGGGGGCAGAGGGTAGTGATAACAATGGGAGTGGTATTGCGAGCCGGTATAATGGACGCATTTGGACGCTTCCGGGCTGGTGTACCGGGAGGGGGGGGGGGGAGAGGTATGCGTGGTCAATGGTCAAATTCTTAAGGCAAGCAACAGGACCCTTCCCCTGCGCTCTCCCCTCGACCCTCCGCTCCTCCGCTCCTCCGCTCCCTGACCTCGAAGGCCTTCCAATGCACAACCACCTTCTCTGTTACCCTAAAATGTAACCTCTATTGTACCAACGCTGCTGACAATACCGATGATTGCAGCGCGTTTCGTGTCTTCTCTTGTTGAGCCCACTACCTTCTGCATACTACTGATAACAGCGTCAAAAAGAATACCGGCTGCTACTGCCGCTAAGCCACAAAAAGAGGCACAAACCCCCATCCAACAAAAGGCGCAGGACAAAAATGCCGCCCACAACTCTCTAAGCACACAGTATCAATATTCCTACTTTCGCGCCCGGTTTGTGTGTATATGGCTCCGGGTTTAGGGCTGGGAGTAATCTACGCATGCCGCATGTTCATATTGTACAAAGCAAACGCCCTGGCCCCACCGCCCCTCCCAATCGCCATCACCGCCGGCGCCTTTGAACTTTCCCCTCGGAATCATTTTGGCGTTACGCCGAACGGTACGTTGAACGGTACGCCGACCGTTACGTCGACCGTTAGGCCGACAGTTGCACCGGAAGTTACACCGCCGCTGCCGCCACCACCTTCACCCCAACCTCAACTCCCATTTCCGCCGCAGCGCTACGGTCGTTCTGAACCTCATTCCGATGGTGCCACGAGGGCACACAATCATCAACGGCAGTGCCGTTGCTCCCCCTCTCGACCAGTCTCCACCAACTTCCCGGCAATCGTCTTCAGTGCTGCCGACATGCGCACCGACCCCTCGCCGCCGCCCCCCCTCTTCTCTCTCCCTCCCACCGACGTCGCCACCATCACTGCCGCCGCCATAACCGCTATTGCCAGTAGCACACCGTACCCAGACGGGTCCTTGACACTCGATCGCGATGACGAGCGAGGATGTTCAGCAACCAAAACAATAATCATACCAATGCGGAGAGATAGTAGTTTTTTTCTCACGCGCATTCCTCGTCACCCTCGCTGTCCATTTCGCTGATCTCCGTAGACCTACCGTTGCCGACTCCGCCTTCACCGGTTCCTACCCTCATTCGCTCCACCCCACCCCACCCTCACCCTCAACCTCACCCTTATCCCGCACCCCTCCCCCCACCTCCACCCCCACCAAACCACCACCGCCACGCACGCATTCACCACCACGCCCACCTCGCCCCCCACACGCAGTCCATCACACCCACTCACCACGCTTGCCGCCACCCTCGTCGCCTTCACAGCCGCCTACTAAACGTTGGTCGGGCTTGAGCTCCTCATCCCAGCGTCGGTACGTTGCACCCAACCGGCGGTACCATTGCTCGACCTCACCCAGCTTCCTCCCGCACCGCCGCAATTGCTCTCGGTGCTTTCGGCACCGCCCCCGCCACCGCCCCCGCCGCCGCCGCCGCCGCCGCCGCCGTTGCTGCTCCTGCTCCTGCTGCTACTGCTGCTGCCGCTGTCAGCGTTGCCACCACCACCGCCGGCAGACGTCCCATGGAACTCGGCCACGTCTATGGGCGAGGGGTCGCCAGGTAAGCGTAGCAGCGGGCTTCCGGACCCGTTGCTATCGATGCTGCCATCGCTACCGCCGCCACTGCCGTCGTTTCCGCCACCTCCGCCGCCATCTCCGCCATCACCAAGACCACTACCGACGATGACACCTGCACCGTCAACATCACCGCAGCCACCACCACCAGTACTGCCACCACCACCACCATCACCACCACCATCACCATCATCACCACCACCACCATCACAATCACCACCGTCAACATCGCTACCACCATCGCTACCGCCATCACCGCCGCTGCCACCACCATCACTATTTTCACCACCGCCGCCGCCGTCGCCGCCGCTACCGCCGCCCCCGTCCCCGCCAAGGATGCTGCCGCGATAGCCGCTGACCGGGTGGCCGATGGTAGTGGAAGTGGTGGTGGTGGTCGGGGGGGTCCCTAGTGAAGTTATCAAGGAATTCGTCGGCAATGCTGTCGTCATTGCTGCCGTTGTTGGCAGCAACGACGGTGGCACTGATTGCGGTAGCTGCTGCTGGGGTAGCTGCTGCTGTTGCTGCTGTTGCTGCTGCTGCTGCTGCTGCTGCTGCTGCTGCTGCTGCTGCTGCTGAGACGATTGTTGCCGCGACGACTGCTGAGATAGCAGCTGCGGCAGCGACATCTGCGGCAACGACAGCTGCTGCGATGAGTGCTGCTGCTGCTGTTGCTGCTGTTGTGGGAGCTTCTGTGGTGATAGCTGTTGCTGTTGCTGCTGTTGTTGCTGCTGCTGCTGCTGCTGCTGCTGCTGTTGCTGCTGATATAACCTCTGTTGCGCTAGCTGCTGCTGCTGCTGTTGCTGCTGCGATGACTGCTGTCGCAACAACTGCTGCTGCGCTGCCAGCTGCTGCTGTGATACCTGTTGCTGCGATACCTGCTGCTGCTGCTGCTGCTGCGATTCCTGCTGCTGCTGCTGCTGCTGCTGCTGCTGCTGCTGCTGCTGCTGCTGCTGCTGCTGCTGCGATGCCTGCGGCGACGCACTCGGCGAGGATTTCTGCGAGTAGTCGTGGACAACGCGCGCCACGCAGATGATGCACTGGTCCCCCGTGCGGATGGAGGTTTCCACCTGAAGGGCGGTACCTTCCGGGGTTAGCATGCGGTACGATATTACGTTATCGCTCGTGTGGGAGAAGACCACCTGAACAAAAGCCGAGGGCGATAGCGGTAACGAAAATGGGAACGAGGAACAAGAGGGGTCCGGGTCAAGAGAGGGAGCGGGGGAGAAGGGGGGGGTGCGCTCATGTCGTCAATGTCTACAGTCCGAGACGACAAGAGAAGATGGTGGCCCGGGAGGATTTGGAGGGGGGGGGGGGGTGCGCTCATGTCATGCATGGCCGTAGTGGTATGATCGTACGAGTAGGCGTATGATCATAGGCCCTCGCACCCCTATTCATACAATGCTGGGACGGAGCACGTCGAGTTTTTACCGAGCAGGCATTGGTTGCACCAAGCGCGAAGCGCCGTGAGGTGTTGGGCGAGCCGCATGAAGGGTGCGTTGAGCTGCATCCTGCTAAGAATCTATGTGCTTTGGAGGGTCCTAGCCCATAGCTCCGCAGCTAAGGATCGCTTGTTAGGCGGACTTGCAATGGATGACAGCTTCGGATGAATCGATTTGTTTTCTGGTGTGGCCACTTGCAGAGACAGCAATGGTATGTATACAACTGTATACAGTACTATGTACAAAGTAGTAGCAACTGTCTCGTGGGTGCCTTACCTTATACCTGGTACACACTACTGGTACGTGACACAATCCTCCCCGTCTGCGGAGTTTATATTCTCCACCCCGCGCAAATAATCTAACCCGACCGCCAACCGTGGTGACCGCCAAACAAAACAACAACAAAACGGCACCCTGGTTGTCTGCCTGATATACAGTAGCTCACGCAGTGACAGGCGTGTTTAAACAGCGTCGTCGCATACCGACGCCAACCCATATACTTCGGAGTATAGGGGGGAGGGGGGTAATAACCAGGGCTGTTCATGGGCCAGGTCAAACCTCACTGGTCGGGTCAGGTTTCTGTTCAGATCAACGGACGCGCCCGACCCGCGAGGTTTCGAAAACCTCCTGGCCCGACCCGACCCAACCCGTGAGATTTGAAAACCTCCTGATCCGACCCCACCCGACCCGACCCGACCCGACGACCCGAGCCGACCCGTGATATTTGAAAACCTCCTGATCCGACCGGACCCGACCTGACCCGTGAGATGTGAAAACCTCCTGACCCGACTCGACCCCGTCCGTGAGAGTTGAAAAACTCCCGACCCGACCCGATCCGCCAGATTCCGACTGACCCGTGAGATACGGGTCATGTCACGGGTCGGGTCACCTTGATCCTCGAGGAAAGCCGCTGATCCAGCCCGCGGATCGTCACTTGAAACGATTTAATGTTTATGCTTGTGCCCCACCGTTATACATATGTGACCTGGCTGTAGTGGGTACGGATGGGTGTGGACATGAAAGTATCGATATGGTGGTGTTGTATTAATAGTGTTTGAATATGATGTACTTCGTATACCAAAGACGTGTCTGAACTATCTAGTACTTGCAGTCTGCCTGATAAGCAGTATGTTCATTCGTATAATGTACGGAGGTATGATTCACGATTCACGTATATATTATATGTACGTGTATTAGTGGCGAGTTTGGTATTGGGAAAATATGAGTACTCGTAGTATCATTATTTTGGCGAGTTTGGTATTGGGAAAATATGAATAGTGCATTCGATTGGATAACGATACTGAGGTGGTGTGTTGTCGTGATTTCACCCCGGCGGGAACATGCCTACTACGGTGATGTTTTTGTTTCTTGGTCGATCCTGCACAGATTAACTTCTTCTGTGAGAGGGCGTACTTGGTGTGCGTGATAAAAATTATTATCCTACGTACCCTGGTTTTCTGGTCTACTCCTCTGCCTGACCCCGCTCCCATGGACTGATGCAGCGGCCCTCGTGAGCCTGGCCACCCCAGCACTAGAGTGCTCCATTATGCTAGCATAATTGGCGATCAAGGAAGCTATTGATGAGGACCGATAAGTGCACGATGTTGTGGTATCGGCTGACGCAGCAGAGTTGCCTCGGATCAAGGCGATACTTGCAAAAGAAGCCGAGCATTGCCATCGGGCTCGGGTGGCATGCTCGGCTTCTTTTACTCTTCTCGCCTTGATCCAAGGCAAACCTGCTACGTCAGCCGATACCACAACATCGTGCACCTATCCGCCCTCATCACTAGCTCTCTTGATCGCAAATCTTGCTAGCATACTTAGCATTGGATCGCGTCGTGCACGGGGTCGGCTGGGTCACGGTCCCGGTTGGTGGACGGCTCGGGTTTCCGTGGGGCAGAGAGTAGTATCGGCACGAGAGAGGCCTTCGGGCAGCAAGCGGCAAGGTATGAAGTGTTCGGATCCGCGGGTAGGATCTGTCCCGCGGGTCAGCGAACAAACACTCGCGGGTCAAGCTGGATGTATCATGCTGTGAGATTTTTCGATCTTCGAACCTGACCCTATCCGACACCTGAATTTTTTAACACCTCCTGGCCCGACCCGACCCGACCCGAACCGAACCGAACCGAACCGAACCGAACCGAACCGAACCGAACCGACCCGACCAGTGACATTTCGAACACGTCCGACCCCACCCAACTCGACCCGTAAGATTTCGAACACCTTGGCCCGACCTGGCCCGACCCATGAGATTATGAAAAATCGTGACCCGACCCGCGTGTATTATGAGGTCATGACCGGTGACCAGCCCTGGTGATAACATGGTGGTGGTAAAATCGCGTAGTTCGACGTACCGGTAATGTTAATGTTTACATGCTGAAGTATGACTTTCTCTGAAATAATCGGGCGAGGGGGGGGGGGGGGGTACTCAAATGTCGTGGCACGGCGCGTAAGACGCTAGTATGACCATAGAGCCCTCGCAACACTACAGAATGCCCGGGACGGTTAGCACGTTTGGTTTTCACCAACCAGCGCGCAGACATTGCTTGCACGCGAAGCGCGAAAAGCGCCGTGGAGGTATTGCGGCGAGTCGCATGTAGGGTGAGCTGCATGCCTGCTAAGGAAGCCGCTCTGGGCGGACTTGCATATGGACGACAGCCTCCAATGAATTTAATTTGGCATGTTTGGTGTGGTCACTTCGCAGAGACAGCAAATGGGTATTACTATGTATCATGCCTCAACTGGTGCCTTACCCATAACACACTACAGTGATACGATCATTCCCTTGTGGCGGAGTTGAGGTTCCATGTACCGCCCGCACAAATGATCTACTGAGACCCGCCAGCCTTCGGGTAATCGCCAAATAAAAAAAAACAAGAAAAAAAACGGTACCCCCCCCCCGCCCCCCGCCCCCCCCCCCCCCCCCCCCCCCTGGTTGGTCTAGCTCCCGCAGTGGAGAGGGGATGTTTTAAGCATAATCGTCGTCGCCAGGGCGACGCCAAACGGCCAACCCCATAAATAATAACTACCAGGTAATTTATTCGGGGGGGGGGGGGGGGGGGGGGGTGTACTCATGTCGTGCACGGCCGTAGTCATATGACCATAGACCCTCGCATCCCTACAATGCCGGGACGGAGCACGTTGGGTTTTCACCAACCAGGCAGACATTGCTTGCACCAAGCGCGAAGCGCCGTGAGGTACTGGGCGAGTCGCATGGAGGGTGAGCTGCATCCTGCTAAGAACCGCCTCTGAGGCGGACTTGCATATGGACGAGGGGGGGGTGATAGCAACGTGTAGCAGAATCCGTATTGTTTGGTCACCGTATCGCGCGATCTGCAAGGGTTTCGATGTTCCCATTGTCCATACACATATACTTCAGTATACATATTATATTATACCGTGTGTCGACGATGATGCCGGTAATCCCTCCCGTTTTGAAACCCAGGGATGCTAGCCAGCACCCCGTACTTGCTTCAACGACGGAATAATCGGGAGTGGTATATATATACCTGGCATATACAATATACAGTAGTTGAGAGGCAACCTTCTCATCGAAAGAGCTCTGCCCCGTTCCACTGTTGATGTTGTTCTCCATCATGTGCGGTGTCGAATGCTATTTTTGTGCGCACCCCGGGCGATGATAGTTTGGGTATTCTTTGGAAGGCGTACTGGTGCCGGCCCGGGTTGTTTTTTGGGGGCGATTGTTCGGATTGCGTAGCGGCCCAGGGGTGATAAATCTGGAGTTTTTGTTTTGTTTTTCGTTTTTATTTTTTATCACCGGGTGTGGAATCTGTAAGAGAAAGGGTGGTGTCTCACGTCAAATGCGGTAGTCGCCGCGATCACCTTTCTTTGCCCGTGATGAGCTCGACCGTGCACCATGCCTTCACTTTGTACGAACGACGAATTTACTATTAATAGTAGTATTCGTTTATTTATCGTGAACTTCACACTTGTATTTAGGCATTTCGACACTATTTTTGCCACGCTTGCTTCCGCGTGGACGGCTTGCCGTACCACACCGTACCGCAACGTACCTGGAACCACGAACCTTCGTACAAGTAAAATTGTGACAATTTTGTTGCTGGACGTAAATAAAATCGATGTCGTCATTTGTTCAACTTCCTCCTATTCGATTCCGAAGGGGTCCGCGACGAATACTATTAATATGACTTCACTTCCCATGATGCTATTCAAATTCCTTGTAACTACGTACCTGGTATGGTATATAGGTCTCTGCCGTGCCACAAGCCGGTGTGAGCCAGCATGCCACTATCCAGCCTTGAACATGTTTAGCTGTACAGCAGGTGGTAGTATTAACCCTTTTAGGACTGCAGTCCCGTTTTGGGGACAAACCACTCTAATTCTAAGTAATTTGTCCCCAAAACGGGACTCCAGTCCTATAAGGGTTAAGTAGTAGTGGTCCCTATGGTGGTGCCGGTATACCACGGCCAACGATACCACGCTTGTGAAGCCACGTGGTTCCACCTGCCACAGGCACTAATATAGTGGGCAACCGGCACTAGAGAGGGGACCACTACTGCTGTGTACTGTGTACCAGTCCGACCTCAGACGTGAAACAGTTTCAGAAAAAACACGGTAAAAGAATCAGCCATACGGCGTCTGCTTCAAGGTAGCCGCTATCATAGCATCATAGCCGCGATATTTTTGTACACATGTTTTCGTGTAATTTTGGCACCACCAACATCATCGTGTAAAATAAATATCAGCACTACTACTTGTACCTATGAACCATAAACTGCTGTACGTCATGAAGGTACCGGGTTTTTGGCGGGTCATACTCGTAGCCCATATAGATAGATTTGCAGTGCGTGAAATGTCGAAAATCGAAACATGGAAACGTCTGGTTGTTGTTTTTTTTGTCTCGCCCCCAAAAAAACAGTTAGGCAAGCTAGGCGTGCTGCTGGACATGAAGGAGGACCTGGACATACTGCTCGACTTAGCCGTAGACGTCGAAGTATTGGGGGACAGTTTGGCGGACATCGACCTATCATCGCCCGAGGATGAGGAGCTGTCTAAGGACCTAGCAGCGAAGGAGTTATTGCAGCCTGGGGAGGCCGAGGGGGCGGGGGGGGCGGCGGAACCGTCATCACAAGGTGGACCTGTTGCCAGAGCACCCTCATTTACGGTCAGTGGTGCAACTGGAGCTTCTGCAGAAATTGCTATGAGCACCTTGCGGAATACCACCTGGGAAAAGGACTTGGGCAGCGAAGACACTACGGAGGTACGTACTAAGTTTTTTCCTTTTTGTTTTCTTGTTTTGCGGTGGTCGGTTTATATTTTGGATGTTGAATGTGAAATGTTGCAACACCGTACCATCGGTTTATTTTCTTGTTTCCGGTTTCCTGCTTGCCTGTCACCAAGTGCTTCTACCCCTTGTACTGGTTTCAGTATCATAACATATCATACATAGACTACGTACACAGGTAGAACAGTATTCTGACTGTTGGTTGGCCGTTTGCTGTAGTATCCGTTTCAACAACTACCGGGTACAAGAATATCATATACTTCCGACATATTATCTATAGATAGATCAAACAGATCATCGATTCCTACTTAATGATCTAGATATTTCAGCGCAGATAGATCCCTGATCTGTATGATCTGTATTATCTTTATGATCTGTATGATTTGTATGAAATGTATGTTCTAGCTCATGTCGCCAGGCGGGAGCCGTATATAATCTACGTGATGTACTGTAGACTGTAGGACAGGTTTCCTGGGTGATATCTGTACTATACAGATCCTGCACAGCTTATCATAACGGCAGCCTAGGATCTAGATGATCTATCTGTAGATGATCTATCTGTAGATCATCTATCTGTAGATCATCTAGATCATGATATGTCCAACGTATGAAACACTTACTGTAGAAATGGGGGTTTTGATGTCTTTCTTGTATAATGGCCCTGTTGGCCCTGCCTGGTAGTATCACCCGGGGTGTTAATAATATGTCTATGTATACTTCACAAGGCCATATGCAACCCGTAGCACGCTTTGATGGAGGTATTGCGCGCAGCTTGCAACGACGAGTTTCGACAAAATCCTACACCTCATGGTTGAGTTGTTTTTTTCAAATTGCGTTTTTCGCACGTGAAGACAGCAGCTTTTCAGTTGTGCAATCGAACAATCAACAATGGCATCGACATGGCATCATGTATATACAAATTTATCTGTAGTTTCACTTTATTTTTATTTTTTATTTTCGTTTTTTCTTTCGTTTTTTCTTTCCTTTTTTCGTTCCATCCCATTGATTATCTTCGCCCTTCTTTCCTCTCTCCCTCCTATATATATACATACGTACTGCTGTACTGGTATATATTAATGTTAATACTTGTATTTCAGACCCGGGGTCAACACAGCAGGCTCTCCCCCGCCGTCCCCACTTCGGTCCGTGCCTTGCATTTTCATCGCGAGAAGATGTCAGCCCTTTCTTCCCTCGTCGACTTGCTTGCTTGCGTCGAATTGCGACTACGCGCGCTAGTAGGCACTCTCAGCAGTCGAATCCTTCTATTTTGGGCAATTAAAAAAATAGCTCCCCACGTTGGGATTCGAACTCAAGGATGAACTCTACAGAGTAGAACATACTGTAGGTCGTAGCATTCGAAGGTAACCGCTATATACACATATACCTGGTATACACTATATATACTATAAACTATATAGCCGTTGACCGCCGGGGTAAAGCACCCCTCGACGGCTGGGGTGTAAGCAGCATGGACGGTTGATCTGACGTACTGACTGCTGCTGTAGTGTTTGATGTATTTGTGTACCATAAAATTAAATAAAAAAAACAGCCATGTAAAAAATCGAGGATTTTTGTCGAAACTCATCTTTGCAAGCTGAGCTGAGCTGAGTGTGATACTTTTTTATGTATTTGATGTGTTTGATGTAGGTATCATATGGGATTATGTGGTATGATGCATGATGGTATTATACATTCCAGGCTCAACACTACTTGAAGTATGATGGTATCCACAGCAAGAGAGCAGACAGCAAGCGGTCCGCCCTTATTTCGGTCATGGTCATCCGCTTCTGACCGCTACGATTACCACTGGTCTTGTCGCTATTAATAGTCGCTATCTTTGGTGTACGGCAGTAACGCAACTAACTGCTCATGCTGCTGCATGCTGCACCATATCTAAACGGCCACTCGCTGGCGGTTGTAGTATTAATCTGTTAATATCATATCGCTTCCTGTACAGGTAACACCATACGAAGTACGTGTACGTACATAGATAGATATACCCAATATATATCCAACGACCAAGAACATGGCGAGTGCGGCGTAATAGTGTTGAGTATTACGTAATACCTGGTTAGTGTTGGTAATCAACCCAAAAAGGGGGTTGACTTGGCTGTTGACTATTGGGGATTTTAGTTGATTGATTAATCATGATTGGTTGACTTTCAGGCAAGTTCGTGATTAAGTCAACAAGTTGCCTCTTTGTTGATTATTGTTGATTTTTTGTAGAGAAATATAAGGCGTTTTCATGCCGGGAGTGGTTTAGAGCGCCGTTTAGAGCCCACGATTATAGCTACCCACCCTAAGCCTCCAGTAGCCAAGCACGCAGCACACAGCACACAGACCACAGCAGCTGGACCACACCGCAGTTGTGCCTTCGGCGTCCGGGTTGATCCGTCATGAATGGCGCCGGGGAAGGTAGTGCGGCGGTGCCGAGCGCCTCACCCTAGTCTGGAGTCAGGAACGCTGCACGCGAAGAGCTGGGCGATATTTCTGATGCATCTTTGCCATCGCCGATGTTTGACGACGATCGCGACGAGGACTATTCCCCCGTTAAGGAGGTGGAGGAGTAGTGTTGACAATTACTCAGTCGAAGCCGCACAAAAACTTTACACCTCGAAGAAAAAACCACCTCCCTTGACATTCTCGCCACCCATAATTCTCTAGCAAGTCAAATGGCATCGCGGAGAAATACGTGACGGCCCTTTTACCCCACACAGATTCCAAGTATTTTGTCCCCAAAAGCGGGGGTGTAGGGGGCAGTTCTAAAACCGACTTTACAATCAAAAAGAACATCAGTAGCAGCACTACGTCGAACGAAATCAGTTCAACATATAGGGCATCAGCACCTCCACCCTCGACCCTGTAGAGGAAGTGATTCCGAAGTCGTCGTTTACCGCAATTCTGAATTATTATATAGGATAACGTATAGAAATCGGGGAACTGGTTTTGGCCCGCGTGTGGTTCCAGTGTTATGAGAAGGAATATTCCGAAAAACGCCGAAAACACTGCTTTAGACACTAAACCTCACCCTAACCCCAACCCCGACCCCGACCCGACCCTTACGAGCTTTGTCTCGAAAAAATCAGGCGTTTTTTTTTTTCGGAAATTGGTCGACCACACTAAAAAGCATATCATAAAATATTCCCCGATTTCTATACTTTATCCTAGATAATAATTCAGTGATGCGGTAAAGGCTACTGCCGCCTTTACCGCAATTCTGAATTATTATATAGGATAAAGTATGGAAATCGGGGAACTGGTTTTGGCCCGCGTGTGGTTCCAGTGTTATGAGAAGGAATGTTCCGAAAAACGCCGAAAACACTGCTTTAGACACTAAACCTAACCCTAACCCTAACCCCAACCCCGACCCGAAACCACGACCAAGTTGACAGTACTCGGCCACGTTGCCCCCCCCAACCCTTGGTTGAAAAGGCCCCCAAACGTGACTTGTTCAAGGTAAGCAGGCCATTGAACTCCGTCGATCTCCTGGTCGAAGTAGTCACCGAACTCCAAACATGCGACTGAGTCCGGCCAGGCCACCGCCTGCACCCTGTCGTCGAACCTCTCGCCGAACACCATCTCCTCGACGTCGGCAAGGGCGGGCATGCAGCGAGTCAAGACCGCAGTTGACAACACGTCCCACTTTACGCTCAGCACTCGGATCCGTGGCACGCGCGTTCCATGAGCCAACCCGTTGTTGTCGGGAAGTGCTTCGCCAGCTACCGCAATCGGCAGTAGTGAGGGTGGGGTGTTGTCCAAAACGAACAAGTTCGCGCGAGGCAAGCTTCGCACAGCCGCACAAACTTGCAAGGACGTTTCCTGGAGCTGCTTGGTCGACGTGTACCACCTCTCTCCATCCATGTCGTTGATGATGACGAGCAGGGCGGCCTCCGCTGTTCCTGCCATGCTGATGGGGTGGCTATGACCGAGGTATACAGCTATACAGCAATACGAGTAGCTATACAGCAATGATAAGTGAAGTAAAATAGTGCCAAAAAATCAAATAATCACAAAAAAATCACCGAAATAAAGTTGATTTTTAAGGCATGACTTTTTCGAAAAAATCAAACAATCACGGCCTTAGTTGCCTTGATTGTGACTATGAAAAGTCATGCCTAAAAATCAAATAACTTGACTTTTTGAAAGTTGATTACCAACACTATACCTGGTACCTGGTAGTATGTAATATGCATGAAACCGTCAATAATAGTGTCAGCGCGCAGCAAAGAAAGGTAGGAGGGGTATGGTATCAGTATCAGGCCGTAAAATAGTAAAATAGGCGTCCGTCCGCCCGCACCACGGGCCGTTTTTTTTTTCTTCATATATGCGACAATAAGCGTACTCAAAATGTGCGTGTAACCCGCTCGGTTCAGCTGTCTGAGTGGGGCCTGCTTCGTCCTCAGGCAGAGGAAACCAGCCCTACAGCCTAAATAGAGCATCTAAGACAAAATCAACACAAGAAAAAAATCCAGAAAAGTCCGCCTGCGGCGAAAAGCACGCTAAAAACTAATTCACCTGCGGTGCAGTCGTTTGCGGCGAAAAAGGACCCAATTTTTTTCGCCCACAGCGAAAAAAGGTGCGGCACAGAAAAAACGTGGTGCGGCAAGCCGCACCATGCCTCCGGTACGTGGTGAAAAAAAACGGGATTTACGACAAAAAGGTGCGCCAGCGCAACATTTCACCGCCTATGTTACGCCCTGATCAGTATAATCCAGTTATTCAAGAGCCGCGAAGGGGCTTTGTGGCACTGCTTCTGCTTACTACGTATTTTATAGAGTGCTCCTTTTTTTTTTGGACAGAAAACATGCCAGAAGTCGTGTTTACCACCAGGTATTATTAATACTACTGTACGTTGTATGATAGCTCCAGATTCCATGATTATTGCATTTTTTTGCGGAGGTAAGCCACAGGCTCAGCATTTAATCTGTTTTCGCGGTTGATACGTGACTCGGCACTAGCTGACACCTGGTATTTTATCATTCCAGATACTGGTATTTTATAGTTTGTATTTCATGTATGTATTTTCCATCCCATGTAATATCATCGCATCATCGCCCTTCTCTACTGATCCCTGCCCTTTTTCGTAGTTGTAACTCAGACCAAGTTGTAACCCAGATCCGTAGTCACATCTACTGTATGCATATGTTGTATATCGATACTCAGAGTTATACTGGTGGTGCAGTTTGTTGACCCCGGCGGCGTTTTTATCGTTATCGGGGTTTTGTCATCCGATACACGGTGAGCGTGCAGCCTGTAACTAACCGTAGTCAGTAACTGTAGCCAGTAACTGCCATCGGTATATACCTGCAATCAGTACGAGTAGCTGCAATCAGCAATCAGTAACTGCAATCCGAAGCTATAATAAGAATATAAGAATGGCACGGGTAGGGTCCGACTACGACGTAAAGTAAGTGTAATAATACTCTCATGGGGGGGCATATGTACGATACCTGGTATATAATAGTTATACCTGGTATATAATATTTATACATAGTAACACATAGTATTATTAATAGTACAGCACTATTAATAATATATAATCAGACCCCCCGATGGAACACGAACCATACCCGTACTATTGTAGTGTATAATGTATAGCTCCTTATGTTTATCGTTTATACACCACATTCGGTTATGATTACTATTTACTACAATATAATACTATATCATATCATACGTACTACAATATACTCGTATAGTAATATCATAATAATATGTTCCCCCGAAATGTTGTACACAAAACGTGGTATGGTCGCCGAAACCTTCACCAAATGATTCTTACGATTGCTATCACTTTGGCGCGTACGTATATAATATTGCTGAAAGCGCCTAGTAGCGTGGGTGGGCGCAATTCGATGCGAGTCGACAAGGGAAGAAAGGGCTGAATGAAGTCTTCTCGCGATAAAAATGCAAGGCACGAACCGTTGTAGGGGAGGAGGGAGAAGAGCCTACTTTTGTGACCTCGGATCTGAGTAACGACTCAGGAAGGAGAGAGAAAAGAAGGGCGAAGATAATAAATGGGATGGAAAAAAAAAATCAAAGACAGATACAAATACATATGGCATGCACGTACACAGCAGGTTATTTGGGTCAGTCGAGTGTAGGCAGCACATTAATTCAGTATTAATAGTTGAGCCCTATTTCAGTATTTGCCCTAAACTTTTTTCAGGGCTCAGCTATTCACACTGGATTAATGTGCTACCTGCACTCGACTGCCATAATAACATAATAAGCCGTCTGCCGGTGCATCGGCGCATTTACGCTTCTTAAACGAAATCAGTTAACATGTTTGACATGATCACATAATACCTACTCCACCAAGTCCGCAAAGTTATATTTTGAATGCATCTACTCTGTTGGGAAAGAGGACCCACGCCCCGCACGGGTATACAGGGTGGACCTTAACCGAACCGAGCCCGGCGGGTAGGCGGCGTAAGACTACGTAGCCTGGGTTTTATGTGGAGTGACTGAGTTCGCGCAATTCCTACGACAATACCCGGACACATATTCTCCCCGCGGGTGGGTATTGTATCTCCACCGCGCCTGATACTCCAGTGGGAGGATCGGGGCGGGTCGACATATCTCACGCTGCGGTATGTCGCGGGAGTACAGTATGGAACTGCTAATGATACAGCACTCGTGCGCTACATCCGGGTTAAAATCGGCACACCGCAAGTATGGATGTGGAAGTGTGGCGAGCTTAACCCTTTTGAAACCGCACTTTTATTTTTATTTTTACTTCCATCCCATTTATTATCTTCGCCCTTCCTTTCTCTCTCCTTGTTTAGTCGTAAGTCGGATCCGGGGTTACAAAGTAGGCGCCATGTAGGCGCTTCTCCCTCCTCCCCACTACGATTCGTGCCTTGAATGTTTATCGCGAGAAAACTCCAGCCCTTTCTTTCTCTCTCGACTCGCATCAAATTGCGCCTACCCACGCTACTAGGCGCTCTCAGCACTGCTGTAAACAAACAAATAGCTAAGTCTAAGTTCAAATAAAAAGTTTCCGAAACGGGAGTCCAGTCTTGAAGGGGTTCAGTTAAGCTTTAGTCTTAGAAGGGGTTAAGCTTTAGTGTTAAAAGGGGTTAAGCTTTAGTCTTAAAAGGGGTTGAGCTTTAGTCTTATAAGGGGTTAAGCTTTAGTCTTAAAAGGGTTAAGCTTTAGTCTTAAAAGGGTTAAGCTTTACTCTTAAAGGGTTAAGCTGTAGTCTTAAAAGGGGTTAAGATTTAGTCTTATAAAGGGTTAAGCTTTAGACTTAAAAGGGGTTTACGCTCTAGTCTTAAGAGGGGTTAAGCTCTAGTCTTAAAATGAGTTATGCTCTAGTCTTAAAAGGGGTTAAGCTTTACCCCTCTGTCCCGAAATAGAAGGACCGTTAAATGAAATCTTGAAATATAAAATATACAAAATTTCCTTATAGTTTCTGACAGAGTGGTATATATATATATTAATAGGTGCTGCCGGTACCCATGTGCTGATGGATAAGAAGAAAATAAAAATAAAAATAAAAAGGTGATCTCGTCGTAAAAATAAAATAAATGGAAATAGGTGTACTACTGCTACTGCTACTGCTGTATGTTTCGCCGCGCTGTTCATACCACACCCGCCCCAAAATCTACCACACACTATAGAGCCTATACAAGCGAAAGGTAGACACGATAGTTAATAAGTTAACAATGTCCAGCCGACGACGCCGTTTTTCAGGTCGCATTGTGTAAGAGTTTGCTTTGCGTGGGGATAATTGGTACCCGTTGAATAGTTTGTTTTTCACAAGGCACCTTATTTGGCTCAATACACTCTGTCTGCCTGCCTGCCTGCCTGCCTGCCTGTCTGTATGTCTGTCTGTCTGTCTGTCTGTCTGTCTGTCTATCTGTCTGTCTTGTCTGCCTGCCTGCCTGCCTGTCTGTCTGTCTGTCTGTTCGTCTGCCTGTCTGTCTGCCTGTCTGCTTGTCTGTCTGTCTGCCTGCCTGTCTGTCTGTCTGTCTGTCTGTCTGTCTGCCTGTCTGTCTGTCTCTCTGTCTCTCTGTCTCTCTGTCTCTCTGTCTCTCTGCCCTCTACGCTCTTGGACATTTTTTTTTTTTGTAGGGCGAAACCGACGAAGACACGCCTCCTCAAGCTTCAGCCATCGCACTCATTTCTCCGTCTCACTAGAAAGTTGGCCCCAACGAGCTAAACCTATGTCTTGCTGAGAAGTGGCGGTTCGGTGGCGTGGATGTGGCATGGTGTGGTATGGTATGGTATGGTATGGTATGGTATGGCGTTGCAGAAAAGGTGGCGGTAGAGGTGGCAGAGAAAAATGGTGTGCGGGACGGTGGTGCGTGGTATCATCGTCGTGCATCGCACACAGTTCTCCGTCACACTAAAAAGTTGACCGTTGACCCTGACTGTTGACCCTGACCGTTGATCCTGACCGTTGACCCTGACCGTTGACCCAACGAGCTTATTTCTTGTTTCGAGCTCTGACGCACTGAGCTTGTTATGCTGAGTTGAACAGTGGCGTTGCGGCAGTGCGGAAAAAGTGGCGGTATCGGTGGGGAGATAGGATTTTTTGTGGCGGGCGTTGGTTGGTGCGCTTGGTATCGTCATGCGTCGCACAGATTTCTCCCGCCACGCACTCGAAAGTTGACCGTTGACCCAACGATCATATTTCTTATGCTGAGTTGAAAAAAGGTGGTGTTGTGGTGTCGCGGTGTTGAGCGGAAGGGTGGGGGCAAGGGCGGGAGAAGAAGTTGTGGAGGGCGCCGGTGCGCGGTATCGATTTGGGAGAACTGAGGTTCATTGCACCAGATATAACCTGGTAGCTAGCTAGCGGTTGGTGGAACCCCGAATCGATCTACGAGTCGCCTCGTTATATGCTTGAGTGGCCTGCTTTTTTGGGAGTTTTGTTTTGTGGGAGCGCGGGACAGCCGCGGTGGACGGGGGCTGTTACTTTTTGCTTTCGTTCGTTCTTTGTTGAGTTTTATTTTCTGCTAATACTACTACGTATTAGTAGCACTACTAATAATACAGCTGTCAGTAGTGGTTTTTAGAGGGTCGCTGGTGGGGGCGGCGGGCTGTTGTGATGTTGTGTGCAGTTTTTAGCCACGCCGCGCCGGACTACTGCTGCTGTGAGATCTGTGTGGAGTGTTTTCTGAGATTTGTTGAGACTTTGTTCCGGAAGGTATATGACTAGTACGTCTACCGGTGTTCGTGTGCAGCAGTACCGCGCTGCTGCTGCTGCTGCTGCTGCTGCTGCTGCTGCATCCATGCATGGTTTTATCCCCCGCTGTCCGCGTAGATTGTATGTATACATATGGCGCGAAATAGATGGAGACGTTTTGCTGCGTGCGCCGGTCGCATCGCGACCGTATAATAGTATAATAGTGCACCGCAGCGCATGCGCATCGGAATGAGATATACTGGTATACTACTAAAGGCGGGGGGGAGGCGGATGTGATTTTTTGCTTTGTTTGTTACCGCGTTGTGTTACCTTTGCACGTGTTGAGTGTTGAGTGAGTGGCAGGAAGGAGTGGATGCGCGAGGATTGAATAGCCTCTCTGGATGCCCAGATGCTGACCCACAGCTGACAAGCAGGGCACTCTGTATTATTGTTTCTGATTTTTCTGGCATATATATATATGCGGTAGTCGGGGCGCAGCATTCTTCTTTTGTTTTAGTGCAGACTACCCCAGGTTTCGCGCCGCGCATCGTTTACTCTTGCCGACTTTTAGACCGGCGTTATATTCCTAGGTGAGCCAGGCTGGGGGAAATTGCAGTGCACCGCTAACAGTCTCCCCTAGGATTCGGCTTGGATGTTTCTGAACGAGGGCGGACTACGTACTTTGTTTTTGCAGGCCCTATGCCGGGGGGTGTTGGTGGTGCTCAACCATCCCCCCCCCCCCCCCCGTATCACTGGTTGTAACATTTTTCGCCGTCGCGCATACAGCTGTCGGCAATTTTTGGGCGCATTCCGTTTTTGAGACTGTGGATGGACGGATGGATGTCCAGGGGGAATGCATGCGCCGGGGTGCAGCCGTCGAGGCTGTGTGCACCTTGTATTTGCCCTCAAGGCATGCTGCCTGTAATTTATACTTTGGTGGAGAAATGAGGCCGTCGGTAGTGGTTGAGGTTGTGGAGGTGTTACGACTGAGCTACCGACGGATATCCGCCAGCCGATTTGTCCCAATGACCCCTTCGCTCCCAGGGGCGGGGCCGGATGTCATAAGGCTCAAAAGCTCACCCTTGCTTAAGGCCTCCCCTGGATCGGGTGAACGGGTAACCTTGTACCCCCTCCGCCCTGGAGTGGGTTATAACTGGTAACCGTGTACCCCCGGCAGCCGGCTTAGAGCTTGCCCTTAACTGGGCTCGCGGGTAACCTTTTTACCACACAGTCGCAGAGTGTTCCAGGTGGCTGGAAGAGTACGAGGAACCGGGCGAGGTACTCGGAGTACTGAGAAGTCCCTCCTCGGTAGCTCAGTAGCTACGGTAACGGCTTCGCATGGTGTTTTGGTGTGCGCATATGTTTGGCGTTTATTATTGTGGATCGACCGATCGGTGTTCGTTTTCGTTTTCGAGTTGGGTGAAGCTCCGTTTTAGGCTCACTTTGTCAGGTGCGGTGATGGCTGTCGACGGCACGCACGGCGCGCGGGTGGTATTATTGATATTATCGATGTGCTTGGGTTTTGTTTGGACCGGGGTATCTGTAACGAGTGGCGCAAACTTCGTAGCAAGTGACATTTTTTTTTTTTCTCGTCGTGCTCTTTTGGTCAATATGATGTTTTTTTGTAATTTTGTTTAGCCATTTCGTTGTTGCGCTGTCTGCGTTTGCCGTTTTTTTTTTTCTTCTTGAATTTTGTGGAATTGGAAATTGGTGTGATCGACCGCGTAGGTTTTGGCGTGTGAGAGCAGAAAGGGAAAATAATTTGAAAAACAAATCGGACAACATAAAAATAAAATAAAAATTCGTTGAAAATTCTTGATTGGCGATTGACTTCATTCATTGATGGTTTTCGACGTCATTTTTTTTTCGGAGCGACCTCATTTTTTCATGGAGGACGTCACTTTTCGGCCCTCGAGAGTGCTCACACTGCTGCACTACAAGTAAGTGCGCATTTTGTTCTTCTGGTGTGATAGTCGCTCACCAAACTCACGGTCTCTCCACATGCTATTAATACTGCTATTAATACTGCTATTATTCCTGTGTATGTGGTGACCTCAATAATGGCTAAACACGTGCCCCCCAATATATATATTTTTTCTCCAGGAGTGTAAACGAACAGCATAAGGTTGCGTTTGGTCAGAGGCGACTGTTGAGTTGGGTTGGGTTGGGTTGGGTTGGGTTGGGTTGGGTTGGATTGGTATATATATTGGGCAAGCATGACCTTTTTTTTCGCTGTGTTTTGACCTGTTTATCGCACGCCACATCATATTACAGAAATCGCGCAGCAGATGTATATATACATGCACCTGGCTGAACACTTGATGGTTCGTCACACAGACGTCTTTCCTGTGCGTATTATGTAGACTGTAGGTTTGCACATTTTGTATGCGTTGTTAATGCGGGGAGCATGTCTTTATAGATGACATGGACATTTCCTGGCCACATAATAAACTGTACGAACACCCACCGAACGTAACGGGCTCTATTTCTCCTGTTTCTCCTATTCATAGATACGGCCCGTGCTATGATAACAGTATATTACCAGGGTATACGAGAAGCGTTGTCGCGGTGCTGACATGACAGGCATCAAAGGATTGTAAATATATAAGGTCTGCCTACATATATATATATGTATGCCCTATAGTCGTGATCAAGCGCAGAACGAAAGGGGGCGGAAAACACTAATAAATTGCTACTTTAACACGTGTGTGTTGCTAGGTTTGTGCTGTGCCGTCTTCAATGCTTCCGTCGGGAAGGTGAGGGGTGTGGGAGGGGGGTGTACTTCATTTTCATGCATGGCCGTAGTCGTATGACCATAGACCCTCGCATCCCTACAAGGGGGGTTCCATTTTTTTTTTGTGATTTCGATTGATTCAACTTTTCATCTGTTTCGGGGGGTCGAGCGTTGCATATGTTCTCCACTGAGCTGGTGAAGCTGCTGTGTGTTCTTGATGGGGGACGCTTGAACATTCCTCAGCATTCATTCGTCTTTATAGTTCACGGTTGACTTCGTCGCCGAATAGTCTATAATATTTGATCTCCTTAACTCACATTTTGCGATGAATGGTATGTTTCTGTCTCTCGTCTTGTACCCACACCAATCATAACTTTTGTATTTCTACCAGTAGATAGAGTGAAGAGTTAGCACCGACACTGAATGACATGTCATTATGTGGACGTCCAGAAGTGAAAGGTGGAATTAACTGTTTTAAGTGAAGAACACACACTCTACGCACACTCTGCACTCACTCTCTCAGTACTGGGGCAGCACCCCTTCTCTACGGCTGACATGGATGTGAAGAACACATACACACTGCACGAGGCACGAGGGCAGAACATCATCCTCCACGTAATATAGTACGTACGTTTCATTCCCCGGGCACAGGTGGTATAATACTCATAATAGTGACAAAAAAGCAAGAAGTAAAAGGGCGCTCTTATCACGTGTCTACATTTTGAGGTAATTTCCGGCCTTTCAAGCCCATACTATTACACTAGCCCACCCTGATGAGCCATACATATGCAGAAATATGGGAAACTCGGGGGGGAAATCCCAGTTCCACAAACTAGAACATGAATGAGTCGAAGATGCGGCTCCTCAAAACCCACCCCCCCACCACCTCTGCTAGACTATGAAGCCGGAGATTATTACAGTAGTTACAACTGTAGGAAGATCTGCAGCATTATACAAGTCACATATCGTGATGCGCGCGTGTAACTTACAGCTCTTTGCACTGAGCAGTTCGAGCACACACACACACACACACCTCTACCCCGGGCTTGTGTATCAGCGAGCTCGGTGCTTTCCCTTGGTTATTTCTGGTGGTCTTTCTTTTCCTTTATTTTTATTTTTATCTGCTTGGTATATTGCCTGTCGCAGCTTCTCCAAGGAGCACGACAGCGATGCTACAGCCCCTCGCATTGTTTTATTTTTACTTTGGTATGGGTGGCGCCCAAGGGAATGGAAACAGAGGGGGGGGGCGGTTCGTAGGGAAACCGCGGCGGACGAAGGCAGGAAGGAGACGGCAGACAGGGTAGCAAGGTACAAGACCGACTAGCTGGTAGAACCTGTCCGCACTACGGGTATAAACCTACCTCGGCTGCCTGGAAGGTGCTTTTGGTGTGCTCTGGTTGCCTGTCCCTTCTTGTCGTTCTTAGTCTTGCTCTGTTTGCGTTGTTTTTCATCCCATTTCATTTCGTTTCATTTAATTTTATTGTATTGTCTGTCGCATCTCCTCTGGGAGAAGCACGACACGTTCTTTCTTTTTGGTCATGTTTTTTGTTTGGTTGTTTGATTGTTTGTGGTTTGCTTTATTAAGTTTATTTTTTTATTATTTTTTTTCCTTTTCGTTTTTTTCTCCTTTTTTTCTCTCTTCTCTTTCATGCACCTGGGTTGCTAGCAGGGTAGGTCTTGCCTGTCGTATATGGCATTGTTGCATTGTCTGCTCTGCTTACTGCACTGAGCGTAGTATCTCTGTCATAGTTTTGTGACCACAGAACTGGTACCTTGTTAGGATAGAAGAATCGGCACGGACACTGGGTGTGCTGGATGTCAACGGGTAGAAAGGAAGGTTTAATGTGAAGAATACACACACCTGATTGATGTGTACTCTTACGTAGACTCTCGCTTTTGCCGAAGACCGGGCAAGACAGAGAGAGCCTACAAGCTTTTGCTGCTGCTGTAACGATAATGTTCCCTTCGTGACATCCCCCGTCTACTGAACAGCTCTTACGGCCGGAAGGGTTCACAGGGTTGCTTGCGATTAACACTAGTCAGTATCGCTGTACGTACTCTGGTAGAGCAGCGCCAACATGATGGACGATATTCGTTGCCCTGCTGTTCCCCAGTGCACTGTTTTTAGTGTCAATGGTGGTAATTATGAAGCTTGCACTAATTACGGTAAACATATTTTAACCCCACGCACTCTGTAACGTAGGCGCACACGTCACCTGTGGTGTTTAGCAAGGATTACCCTGGGCTGGGTAAGTGATCGATCTTGTACCCCGATAGCCCAGTGGTTAACCTTCACATTTGGCGTCGTCGAGGACAAGGATTCGAATCTCACTTCGAACGTTTCTTGTATAGAAACGCTTGCTTGCGCGTGCATCCCTAAAAAAACATGTCTCCCTGGTTCCCCAGGTATTGAAACGAAGCGGGTAAGGTCAACGTACGGCCGTATACTGTACCGTTACGTCCCAAATGTCCCGCCGTTCAGAGGCGGGGAGAGTGTTATAAGAATTTTACCCTGGGCTGGGTAATTGATCGATACTGTACCCCAATAGTCCAGTGGTTGACACCTTCACACCTGGTATAAACAGTGTATCGGCCATATGCCATGCATGCGCGAGACAGAATCCTACGTTTTCTCGGCGACTCGCGGGTATATATATTATGGTAATTTTGGTTAGAATGGTCGCATAATATTGGTCATAATGGTCGCACCGTGCTCTCATCACGTGCGACCAGCATGTATATTGTGGAGGGTCTTGCACGGGAACCTTGGTCTTGCTCACCGCTATGTGCAGCTTTGTACAGGCACCACAGTACTACAACAGCACCACAGCACCGTGTAATACTTGGTGCGTAATACTTGGTGCGAAGGAAATGATTGACGCACTGCTGCTTCTTCTCCACCCGTCCCACTCGCTTACAACACAACTTATTGCAAGAACAGAAACAAACCAAAACAAAATCGGAAATCAGGAGTATAATGTACTTCGGAGTACGGTAAAACACGCAAAATAATATAAGACGAAAGCACATGCACGACAGACAGCCTTATCGAATGGTCCAGAAACATGCCAGGTTTATGTGACCACTACGATATTGTTGTACATATATCTACTATTTGCGCACCCTATAATGTTTTTGACCTTTTGCAGTTACACTGCTCGCAGGCCAGGGGTACATCAGTCGCACGGGACCATAGTTCCCTTCCCTCGTACCATGTCTGCATTTTATAATCGGGGTGGAGGACTCGATTTTGTTTGCCTGACCGGCGTGAACCCGGCACGGAACACCCCGGCATTATAGGGGCACCAAGATAGAATCAGGGGGCGTATACCCCCGATTGGTGATGTTGACCTTTCCAGTTTTATTTTTACCTTCACATAGCGTGTAGAGGGGAGCGGAGGGCTCCAGACTATCTGTTTTTGACTGGCTTTGGTCGATTTGCGGACCCTTCGGGTTCCACTTTTATTTCAGTATACCTTTTTTTGGGTAAGTTAGCCTGTGGCCACGGGAATCGACCGTGTCAAGTGTCGGATTAGTACGGACAGATGGAGGTACTGGATAGAGAGACCGGCACGGTTTTTAATGTGAAGACAACAACAACAACAATAGTTATCCCCCATATATCTCGCGCTGCCCCGTACCAATACATGCATACAGCAGTACAGAGATAGTTTCTGGGCTTTGGGTGCGCTCATTCTAGACAAAAGTCGGTTGCGTGTGTTGGAGGTGAGAAACACTCGCGAAGCGTGCGCGCGTCTGATTTCAGTTTCCATCGCGACTACGTACAAGTAGGCAAGGCTGGCTGGAGGCGAAGTCTCGTGCGAAAAAAACGCACGTGGCCGGTATTTCGAAGCCTTGGACAACCTACTACAGCAAGCAGTATTTCCATAGTATTTCGTCGCAAGGAAGCACACATACAACAGGCAACAACGAACGCGCAACTCCTACCTACGCAATACGTCGCCCAAACGCCAGTACAGCTCCCAAAGGGTCACCACGCGCGAAACGACGCGTAATAAGACTCGCCCGATGGCGGTGCATCACTCCATGCACCTTAACAAAACCCCCGTCAAAAGCACCGTGCACATCAAACCCCTGAAAATAATCATGAGCATTAACCCATCACCGCCGTCACACGATACACGCCTCCGCGACGATCGTTCAACAAGAAGAAAAAAGGCGAATAAATCGATCCAAGCAAAAAAAATCGACAAACAAAAACTATATCAAAAGTCGGTGACGAGGACTGCCCGCCTCAAGAGACGAAACCCAAAACACCACAAAAGAGGAAAGAGGAAACTACTAATACAACAACCACGACGGCGCTTCCTGTATGCACGTATGCACTGACTGGATGTATATATGTACTTTTATATCAATTTTCGACAGCTTGGAATCTTGAGGTTGCAAAGGTATGTTTCTTAGGGTAGATACTCTGGGAGTACCCGGGTACGTACCCGAGTACGACTAAAAAAAACAGGTCTGGTACCCGGGTACTCCAGGGTATATAATATATAGTCCTGGGATACCCGGATACCTGCCCGCGTATGACCAAAACAACCAGGTTTGGTACCCGGGTATCTACCCGAGTATGACCAAAACGATCAGGTTAGGTAACCGGGTACCCCAGAGTAAATACCCGAATGTAGTACCATACTAAACATATCCGTGGAAACTTGCAACAACAATAAGACCCGAACGTCTGCGTAGTTTGTCGATATATACCCTCGGTACCCTCGGCCGATTACATAATTCACCGGAGGCAATAAAAACACCTACGATGCAACGAAAATCACAAACATGGGCCGGATTTTGCCCCAAGAACCAAAAACAAACGCGATTCAAAACGGTAAACGGGTAAAACAAAAACGGGGAATAAAACAAGGTTTGCACACACAATAAACGCCTTCCAATTAAACCCGCCCGCTTCTACATACGTAATATATGACACCGCTTAGTGCGCCCCTTAGAGGAGCGAAATCTGAGCGGGAAAAAACGGGCCATGCGGAGCAAGCAGACGAACTTTGCTCTCCAATGTTCACTGAAAGAGGCAACAGACACACAAGTATCGCTTGCAACTTTCCCCGCAGAATCCTTTTGCCACCAACCAGGGGCGTCGTGCCAACAAAAACAGAGTCTACAAGCAGTAGTATAGTACTGGCCCCTCTCACATGAAACCGAAACAATACCGGCCCAGGCTAGATTCTTATTCCAGAAAAGGTCGTGCTCCGCACTTAACTCCAGCTTAACTGCCCTCCCAAGTTCAGATTTCCCCGTAAATCTCAGATTTCGCCGCAAATCTCACGTTTCGCCGCGAATCTCAGCCTCAATTTCTTGTGGCGCTCTTGCTTAAGAGACGGCCGGCAAATCACCGTAGTAGTAAGAATCAGCGCCATTTTTTTACACCAAGGGAAGCGAAACATACCTGGTCTTATCTGAACTTCTACCGGTATAGAAATTACGGGAACAAGGAAAGCTGCGCACGGGTACTGTTATCCTGCAAATAATTTGACGGGAAAGCCGCGCGGAACGACCTGTGGGACAACGGGAGAAAAAAACGCCTCTTCCTGTCAGTTAGGAAACCCTACGTAGGAAACAAAATCGGGACATGTATATATATATGTTCCTTACACTATTTTAGGTGCACGTCCCACCGAGAGACGGAGGCGCTGAATAACATATGTTGGAATTTTAGTGGCGTACTGCTGCTGTACGAGTACTACTTCGAAGTATGGTCTCGTCGAATCTAGCTGTGGTAGATCTAGCTTGTAAACTGTTGTCAGCCAACCAACACTTACGTGACAGATCCAAAAAGACACAGCTTACAAGCCATGGTCGACATACTTCGTGTGGGTGTGCGCATACATAAAATATTCGGTTAGTCTATACCAGGTAGTGCACATTAAATAACCACCGGTGTATTAGGTACGTCACTAAGAACAAGAACCGCCCCCCCGCGCCCGCTCTTCTCACACACAACAGTTCCCTCTCCCTCCCCCCCTCCCATCTCTCCAACAACACCAGGACGGTCGAAAAAAAAACACGGCCGCTCACGGACCGACAAACAGGACGTAGGAAAGATACACCACCACGCGAAACCGATAAGGGTCACGCGCGGCGGCTCCCAGCGCCCAGCGGTAACGCTTTCACAAATACACGCGTTCCGCACAATTTCCCTAACTCGGCAACCAATGTTTCGCCCCCGTGGACCGGTCCCCTCATGGAGAGTTGTGCAAGGGTCACGCGCGGTTCCGGACGGCAACGCTTTCAATTCCACACAGCACGCGTTTCCCATAACGTTTTCCCCCAACACGCTGACGCCCTCGTGCAGTGGGTCTCGGGAGGTACTCATGCCACGCATGGCGGTAGTCGTATGACCATAGACCCTCGCATCTCTACAATGCCAGGACGGAGCACGTCGGGTTTCCACCGACCAGGCAGACGTTGGTTGCACCAAGCGCGAAGCGCCGTGAGGTGTTTGAGCGAGTCGCATGAAGGGTGAGCTGCATCCTTCTAAGAACCGCTTGTGAGGCGAGCGTTTGTAATAGCTGTTTTTTTACTGGCTCGACTCCATGTGTCTGGAGAGAATGTCTCGTACCGCGATTGCTTCGGCCTCGTCGCACGCCTCGAAATGGTAGAGACCTTTCTTGCCCGTAACTCCGATCTTGACAAGCTTCCCCGTGCACATAACCTGTCGACATCAACGCCGCGATCAAATCAGACAGATCCTCATTTAATGATCTACATATTTAGGGGGGCGGATATATCCCTAATTTGTATTACCTGCACGATCTCTCTGTATATATATGTAGATCATGTGATCATGTTTGCCGTGTATGATCTGTATGATCTGAACGACACGGTTCTTGCACACTGGGTAGGAGCTGTATGTTACGGCTGTTGCACAACATCTCATGACTGGAAAAGTATAGGGTCTAGCTGGTTTAGATGATCTAGATGATTTAGATGATCTAGATGATCTAGATGATCTATCTGTAAATCATCTTTCCGACGTGTGGAACGTTTTAACGTCAACTATACCGGTGGTAGGAAGCGCAAAAAAGAGCCGCGATGGGCCCCACTGGATCGGGAATGGTGTTTAACACATCGGACAGATCATACATACCATATAGATCATTCCCACCTCATGATCTAGATCCTTCTGGGCAAATATACTCGTGATCTGCGCGACCTAGCTCATGTTGCCCGTGGTGGGAGCCATGTAATCTGCATTACCTACAGGATTTTTTTTCTGAGTTGGGCCTGTACTATACAGATCCTACACAACATCGCATAACGGCAGGTTAGGGTCTACATGATCTACTGTAGATCGTGATGTGTCCGATGTTTTTTTTTAATTACGCGCAACTATTCTAACTGAACCCTTGTACAGTTGGAATGGGTATTGGGGGATACTAATAGTACGAGAGTACGAGTAGGCACCAGGTAAAATGTAACAGGTACAACTTAACCGCACACAAAAACGGGGTGTGCACGCGCAAACCGTTAAGGGGACATACCCGAACCATCACTCTGCTGGTGTATATCGTATACGTACAAACAGCAAAAGCGGGGAACAATGTCGGCATCGGCGCTTTTCTGACCCCCTTCCACCACATACCTAGGTATCAAGTACGGCTAGTACCAGAGATGATATGTGATATCGCAGAGTGCAGCTGGAGCTACAGCTGCAACTATATGGTACCTCGAGCGGCTGACTCTTTTTGGTTACAAGCGTTAAAAATCCATGTCGCCTCAGCTGTGATAACGACACTTTGGTCCAAACTCGCACTACTACAGTAAGTAAAATGTGATACTTGCAAGCTGCATGTGGTACTTTTATCGCGCGTCCTGCGGAGTTTATGACCTCGTCAAGGGTGTATACGAGTATAATACCGGTACGTAGGTTTTGTGGGTAATTTTATGCGACCCTCGCATTCGCGCGCGCCGAGCACCTGACTCTTTTGAAGAGAAATTGATGCAACCCCGCTTTCATACCCCCCGACCGCTTTCATACCCCCGGAGTTTGTTAGGGAAAATAAATATATATACAACGTCGGACAGGATCACGATCTAGAAAATCTGGATCCTAACCTGCCGCTATGCGATGTTGTGCAAGATCTGCATAGTACAGACCTAACCCAGAAAACATGCCCTATATCATGCAGGTTATACATCTCCCACCCGGCAACATGAGCTAGATCCTACAGATCGGGAATACATCTGCTCTGAAAGGTCTACTGCTTATAGATCATGAAGAGGAAAGCAATGATCTGTCCAATGTGTGTAAACGTTAAGTACGTCTCGTGATATTATAAGTTGATATAAACGTCGAACGTGGCGGTGGACAACGATAACCACTCGGTCCTTTGTCCGCAGCGACTGCCGTGGTTACAATTCATGTAATCCCACTGGGGTATAAATATTTTGGTGGAGGAAGTGGGGGTGGTGGATGCAATAAACGAGCGAATAGGAGATCAACGAATGGGTGTGGTAAATGATTTATTTTCTGAATTCGGGGAGACGAAATGAATACCAAGCGCTCGTAACATTTCCCCCCAGAGAAGTATCTCGCAAACATCCTGCTGGGCGTGTACTAAACTGTGGGATGGAAGAGGAACACTGGCGCCCGCCCAAGACTAATCGAGCGCAACTCCGTCTAAGCGGCGGCTATAAAGAGCCCGCGGATTCGTCATATCCCGCCGGTCATGCATGCACATATCATATATACACAAGCAGTGTTTGTACGAAGTACTAAATATGTTTTTATCGGAAAAAGCACAACGATACCTGGTTACATCTCGCCGTGCTCTCTCCTCAATGCGTACCTGCCGCCCCCGAAAAGTTCGATGAAGAAAGAGCACAAGACGGACAAACCCAAATAATCTACGCGTAGCAGCACTCCTCGTATTCTTCACCTCAAGTGGATGTCAACGATCGAATCAAGTGGACGTCAATGATCTCATCCTCCTTCCCAACCTCCCACCCCCCCACCGCCTCAATACCGCGGAGAAACCGCGCGCCTACACCACAGACAGTAGCAGCAGCAGCAGCAGCAGCAGCAGCAGCTTTCATCTCACCCTTGCTTTCTTGAGCTCCACCTTCTCGACGTGCTTGGTGAAAAGCACCTCGTACGTCCACGACAGGATCGACGTGGCTTCGTCAATGTGTAATCTCCTCACGCTTCGCATGTTGCCCCACATCACCTCCGTCAGCCTTAAGGGAGGTTGCGAGGAGGACGAGGGAAAAAGGGACCAGAGAAACTGTGACATGAGCCGTACCGTCATACTCAACACAAGTACGTACTGTAACCCTGGCACGGCGAAATGTGAACAGACCACGTGACAAGCGTCTTCGCATCATCAGCGAGGCAGCTTGACGGCCTCCAACGAGCTTCCACAAGCGCGCGCGGGGGGGGGGGGCAGACTGGCTCAACCTTTTTGGGGCTCCTAAGGGGAAAAAATACCAAGAAAAGAGGTGATTACAACACCAGCCCACCCGGAGCAACTCGGATTGCTATATAGGTTGGGGGTTTCAACGTTGGGGTCAAATGTAAGGAGTGATACGACATGCGCCTAGCACGAGCTATCGCATGTTGCACGCTGACCCTGTTAAAAGCAGGGTGATAAGACGGCATTTCTTTATCATTCTTATGTCGTTGCAGGTGCCATCCGTAGTGCTACAGATTACTGTTTTTTTATGTTCTTCGAATGCATCAAACTCATACCCTACGTAGGTTGCGATTTACTTTTCATACCTTAGCCGGGGATGTTTCTCCACCCCCCTCTTCAAATATCCCCCCCAATGTTATTTACTTATATATAGGTTGGGTTGGCGTTGGTTGGCAACGACACTGTTCAACTTGCTGCGCACTACGTGAGCTAGACAACCAGGGTACATACCGTTTTGTTTTTGGCGGTCGCCTTAAACTGGCGGTCTTGTTAGATCATTTGTGCGGGGTGAAGAACCTTTACTCCGCACAAGGGGAATGAGCGTATCACGCAGTATTTAAGGTAAGGCACCCACGAGGCAGTTACATAGAAACCCCCTTGCTGGCTCTGGAAGTGGCCACACCGGAAAATAAATCAATAATTTTGCCACTGTAATCCATAAGCAAGAAAGGCCGTCCCACCAGCGGTTCTTGGTAAGATGCACTTCACCCTTCATGCGACTCGTCGAACCTCACGGCGCTCGTGCTAGCGATGTTTGTCTGGTCGGTGAAAACCCGACGTGCTCCGTCCCGGCAATGCAGGGATGCGAGGGTCTATGGTTATACGACTCCAGCCATGCATGTTAATGAGTGCACGCGCCCCCTCTCTAAATAAACTTGACGGAACGCTGCAGGTGGCGGCTGTAGCATATCGCAATAGATGACCTCCTCAAGGGTGAAGTATAACTGGATTATAACCTCTTTTGGGGGTTCAGAAGGGGGGAACAAAAAAAAATGACGACTGCAACAACGACCACATGAAGTAACTCCGACTGTTGAGTTATGATAGTGGATGATCGGCTAACTTTCCGAAGGACAACACAAGAAGCTGTATGGCGCGCACGCAGCGTGATGGCAATGATATTACCTACACATGATGCTGTTGCATCGCACGAAAAATGATGTCCTATCTACACACGCTGCTGCTTGTTCACGCCAGACGATTGGTACGACAGGACCGGACATGGAGGTTGCTTTGGTCGCGTTTTTCTGGGCTGAAAAGGGGTTACGTAACTTGGTTGTCTTCACTGTCTTGTGTTGACCCGAGCGGGTCAGGGGGCGCTGCCTGGTGCAACACGCCCAACCAGCCTGACCGTCTGCACTGGCTTGAACGAGAGTCGAAATCAAGGAGGAGGACCAAACACAGCGGCCGCGCTGAAAACGGGTGGGAGCTCTTGTGCAGCAGCCTTATCACCGCAAGCCACAGGGTAGCCACTGCTGTCAACACCTTGTATCGACGATGATCGAAACCCATCGAGAACCATCTGGAACCATCCGGAACTATCGAAAACATCGGGGCCTATGAATTGTCGGAACACTTGCGATAATTATCCTGAGTCATCGACACAGGGTAGTAGCGAGAAATATCGAGAACCATCGATAATTATAAACCAAAAAAACGTAGCAAGAACTATCGATTAATCATCGACAACCATCGATAATTATGAACATTGCCGCCACACGTCAAGTAAAGACCGTCCAACATGACGCCGCACAATACTCACAAGAGGCTTCCTTCTTTGAAGAGGTCTTCAGCCGTGTGAATATCGCGCTTTACCGTCTCCGCCTCGAGGATGGCTATGGCTTCGCCCGGGGGTCGCGCTTTCCGCCCCGCCCCATCCTCTCTGACAGCACCAAACACAGCATGGCAGACCAAGTCACGAAAACAAAGCACATTACAGCAGCAGCCGGTCAGCGATGAAAACCTTAGCCTTGCAAGATGATGTAAAAAAAAGGTAGTACGCAGCCTATTGAGTCAATGCTTCGAGTTGCGGTTCAACTAATTACACCGCATTATGAGTATCGGGGATATTCAGAAGACCCTTCAGCAGTTCTTGTAAGACTCGGTAGTCTACGACTTGCAGCGGCAAGTCGTGGAGAGACGTTAGTGCAAGAGGCCATCAAAATTGAAAAACTGGAGTGTTTACACACCTACTTTTTCACTCTTGTCTTCCGCATCTGACCTCGTCACAGCAGGTAATTGTCCTAAGCTGTTTTTGTCCTACAAGCGGCCACTTTCAAGCGTCATGAACCCTTCACATCCTCGACACAGCGCGTCTGCTCGGTCAGTCTAACGACTACCAACGCCAGCGTTTGCAGCCTACTGCTGTAGTATCCTCAGGTATTCTTAACAGACTTGAGCGTCGTTTAAGCACGGCGCGCGCACCGGGAACCCTCGTGGACTCCAAGCTAGAGAAGCAGCTGGGAATTTCACACACAGCACGTCAGCGCTGACTACTACACACAGTAGTTAAGCCTGATTTTAGCGACCCGACAAAAACTCGGTGTGCTCAGCGCTGGTTGTTACACACCGCAGTCAAGCGTGATTTTCAGTGGCCCGGCACAGCTTGGTTCCGTGATTTAGCGGCCCAGCACAGACTCGGGCACCTGATTTTAGCGCTGACCGTTTCGCACACCAGTTGTTCCGCGTGATTTTCAGCACCCCGGTCGAGACTTGGGTTGGTATTGTACTACTGTATATGATTTCACCGAGGGAGAAGATAGCGTCGAGTGGTCACCATGGAGAGCCTGGCGTCCAACAACACCCAAGCGATGATCAACAACTGCCTACAGTAGTCTTTGACGGCAAGGACAAGACCAAGCTTCGCGTCTGCCTTTCGCTTTACAGAAAGCCCGTCCTCAAAGAGTTTTGAGGCAAGGTCCAGCCGTCATTTACACTGGGCAGCGCCGACACCACGACCCTAAACGTCGGCGCTGAACAGACATGAAAACAAGCGAACCAAGGCCTCTCGGGTGGTCTACTCTTCACCACATCCGGCTCCGCAAACAACGCCATTTAGAAGCTCGAGGGCAAGTGGCTAAAAGATGGAGCGGGGTACGGACAGGCGACGTGGAGGGCTTTGACTGAACAGTACCACACTGAACAGTACCACGGCCACAGTAAGGAGGCCAGAAGGGTGCTCCATGAGAAGCTCACAACACGAAGGTGCAGCCAGGCCAGGATCCCGACGACGAATTTTTCGTTCTGGACAAATCCCGCAACCTCCTCGAGGAAATGGGGCAAACGGTTCACGGCGAGCTGTACGCGGACATCACCTTCCGAGATATTCCTATCGAATAACAGAGGGTAAGAAATGCGAGCTAACAGCGTCGGGACTTTGGGCTGGACGACATCCGGCAAATAGTACACACCATGTATGCCGACAACCTTTCCCGTCCTTTCAGCTCTTAAGCTGGTCGAAGGCCGGCTGGGGGCGGGGCACAAAGGCAGCGACGTGGAGTGCATGTACTGCAAAGGCGTCGGGCACATTGTACATGACTGCGCCGACCTGAAAGCGCAGGAACACCGGCGTGGGCCAAATCAGTGGGGTTAGCAAACTAAACGACAACAGCACGCTCCTCGCCACACAAAGGCAGGGACCGAATACGCCGCTTGTCACGACCCCGACCACTCTACCGCGTTTACCGTGGTAAAAGCGCCGATTCAGAAGGAAATTGTCCATTTGGTCCCATGAATGAACGGGTCGACATCAGGGGGCTCTTCGGATGTTTGGACGGCCTCAGCGGCGAAGAGACCACCACTACCTTCATGCCACAGAAAGGACCAGCCCTGGAATTGGGCCTTCGAGAGCGTATCATCGGGGTTCTGGCGGCTGTGATCCGTGTTCTAGTGATGGTGGCCATGCTCCACTATATGGTCGCCCCTGTGGCCTAGTGGTTAACCTCGAACACTTAGAATGTTAAGGTCGAGGATTCGAGTCTCCGCATAGAGCTTTTTTTTAATTATATAATGACACCAACTGTCGAGAGCGCCTATTGTAGCGTGGGTAGGCACAAATCGACGCGAGTCGACGAGGGAAAAGAGAGGGCTGAAGCCTTCTCGTGATACAAAAGCAAGGCACGTACCGTAGTGGGGGGGACGGAGAAAAGTCTACTTATTGACCCCGGATCTGAGTTACGACCCAGGAGGGAGAAGGAGCAAGAACGGCGAAGATAATAACTGGGACAGAAAAACAATTAACTATAAAAAAAATGTGGTTCTCGTTTGGCAATCCCCTTTAAGCTCGAATGGTCTGGGCGAACACCAACGGACAGCCCGAAATGTTTGGAGGTATCACCAGCGCGGAAGACGGGTCGGCTCTCACGATCGGTCCCACCGCGGGGCCGCGGGTCGGCGACAGCGACGATTTCCTCAATATTCTGGTGGACAGTGGCGCGTCGGGGCATTTCTTCGACGACGCCATCATCCCCACATTGCGGGACAGACTGGAAAAACACAAGGTGTTGAATGTGCGGCGAGAAACCTCAACCGCTGCGGGAGGGGGGTTGAGTGGTATTGCGCTGGGACTGCTCCGGGGCCACGTCGTCGACGACAAAGGAGTGCGGCGCTAATTCCAATTTTGCGTCTGGTTGTGCTTGGCCTAGTGCGTAACCTGTCCTCGGTAAAACAAGCAACGCGTAACGGTGGCGTTAACACGAATAACCCAAGCCTGGAGGCAAACAACTTCACAACTCCTACTTCAAGAGCTGGGGCACGATATCTACTCTTTCTCACTGGACCTTACAGACGGGAAAGACGCGCCACAGCCGGCAATGGAGGCTGCGGCTAATGCCAACCTGTGTGGCATCGGCGACTGAGACACCTCAATCGCAAGAGCCTGGATCTCCTGAAGAACCTGGACAACAATGGGGTGAGCTTCGACGGGCCCGTGCCAGACTGCGACGTGTACACCGTGGGGAAGAGCCACCAGCTGGCTTACCTCAAGCGGGCCGATCACAAGACCAAGCTCCCCTTCCAACTAGTCCTCGCAGACCTGATGGGACCGTTAACGCCAGAGGCACCCGGGGGCTACAAGCCTATCACCGAAATCTCCGACGAGTGCACCAAGTGGACGGAGACTTGCCTGCTGGATTCCAAGCACAACGCCCCCAGCTCGTTTCAGGCGTTCGTACAATCGATGGTGATTCCAAGCGGTTTCGGCGTCAAGCGTTTGAGGGCCGACAAAGGGGGAGAGCTCATCGGTAAGGAACTCTAGGACTACTGTCTTCAGACGGGGGTGTCGCTCGAGTACGCCAGCACAAACACGCCGCAGCAAACCGGTACCAGGTATGTCCGAGCGTGTCGGACGAACTGTCACAGCCATGGTGCGGTGCATGCCTGTCGACAGCGGACTGCCAGAGTTTCTCTGAGAAAAGTGACGTTCACAGGGGCGTTCGTGGGCGACAGGGCGCCGCACTCCGCGATCGGCATGCAGTTCCCGTACAAGATGCTACACGGAACGGAGCAGGATGTCCGCCTTCTTCGCGTCACCGGCGCCAGGGCCTTCGGGCACATCGGGACGTACTCCAAAAAGCTCAAACAAACTCAAGGCGATGGAAGGACGGTTGGTGGGGTACATCAACAACAGCAAGTTCTACCCCGTCTACAATCCAGCCACCCCTCGCATCATGGAGAGCAGGAGCGTTATTTTTTTCGGGGGGACTCCATCGCGCCTGCTCCCGCCACCATCGGAGGAAACCCGGCGCAGAGTCTCCCGTCAAGCAATAGAATGGACGACCACAACTACATTCATTACAAACGACGACTGTTTACGCGATTTTCGAAACTACACTTGTGTGCTGGAACCCCTGCCCCGTATTTTAGCCGACCACATCGCGTGGTCGCCACATCGCCGTGGTCGGTACTGCTGTACGTAGATACCGTCAATCTCCGATCACACATGCCAGCCATGAACCATGAAGGTGCGTTAATCAACGACTGGTCTAAGGCACCCGCCATCTGATACTAATCTTCACAATGGTTGACGTTTGGGGGAATACAAACACCCAACGCGCCCGAAAGCAAAGGGTTCCTTCTCTGCGGGAGCGACCCAAGCCACTCCTACTATTCACTCTATATGTTTTTTTTTTTTTTTTTTTAATATTCACTATGTAGAATCTCCCCTCGCCATTCTACTCGTAGACGCGAGGGAGATTGGGAGGTTTGTGGAGGCACCTTGTAATGGTGTGCCTTTTGGCATGATAAATAGAACAACCGTATGCAGAGTTGGATACGATCTTGTCACCTTACATCGTATCTACTATGGATGGTATACGTAGGATCTGTATCCTAACGGACAGGCGTATTTTAAGGTGAAGGCGTATACAGACCAGAACATCTGTGATCTGATTAGACGCGATATAGTTGTGGTTGTGGTACGTACTGGATTGACCTGCACTAAAGTAGTGCCACGTTAGTAGTGGCGGGGCATTTAGAGTTGGAACTTGAGGTGGTGGATCCAGCCAGTACTTGCCAGTACGTGGGAGCCGGTCATGCTAGAGAGCACGACCTCCCTCCCCCACCCCCACCCCTCTCACTCTGTCAGCTTGACCCTTCAAGCTCTCACGCATTTAATATGAGAACATCTGTCTTCCACTTGGATGAGTCCTGATTCTGATCAAGCACTATTAATAGATACCTGCACCCTTTCTCTCTCGACATGGCACCATCACAACACCTCTCTTGCCACATGACACCTATTAATAAGAAAAGTACACTTCAGGGCCTAGAAATAACCCGTCCAAGACCAAGACTAGAGGTCAATATCCTCAGAGGAGGTGACTTCCATACGAGAGAGAGATAGAGAAGAAATATAGATTTCGCTTGAGAGCTCTCTCACGCCGCCAGGGATGGCCTGCCGTATACCAGTACAATATACTCGTACAGCAACAATATAGCTCACAAATCCGTGCAAATCATACAGCAGTAGCATTAGTCCAAGACACCTAATAAGAAACAGGCTAATAAGAAACCCAGGCTGAGATTTAGAGGAAAATAATAAATTCAGCACACATTCTCTCTCAAATAAAAAATCCAGCCTGGACCAGATTTCCTGTTTCTTAATGGGTGTCCTGTCCTGCCCTGCTGTATATATGTCTATATGATACCATGTTACGTACCGTAAAGAGCGCGAGTTTCGCATATGATAGGGGTGCGATCATTTTTCACCGCTCGATTCTTCCAAAACGGGAAGATTAAGGTTGACAATACCCGAACGAGGTTTTTACCCTAAGATGTAGTCCAGAGCCTTCCGAAAATAAAACCTTCGACTTTAGGCCGACTCTTATGGGATCGGAATCCAGAAATGATTTTTCAACACCTTTGCAGGCTTTTCCCCCGGGGACGCTAAAAAATGTCCCCTGTTATCTCAACGAGTCCTTGGTCAATTTTCGAGAGGGATCTAATGATATTGGCCGATTTAGCAGGCTCGACTTTCCATTGGATGGCCAACTCAGGTCAATAGGCCCTGTTTCGATTATTTATCGAAACCGTGTAAAAAGTACGAAACAGGCGGCCTGTTTCGATTTTTTTTATCGAAACAGGGTCAGTTGGCCATCCGTTGGAATTTCGAGCCTGCAAAATCGGCCAATACCATTAGATTCCTCTCGAAAATTGACCAATGGCTCGTTGAGATAGTAGGGGAGGTATTTTAGCGTCCCCGGGATAAAAAGCCTGCGAAGGTGTTGAAAACTCCTGTTTTGGATTCCGATCCCATAAGAGTCGGCCTTAGCACACCCCCAGGCCGTTGTCAAGAAAGCCAGCGCTGAAAATCGATCACCCCCCCTGTGCGAGCTCAACGCTCGTTACGGTGAACTCTTCTTCTGGTGCACACAGAATAGTACCCGTTTTTTGGTGGATGAGATAGAAGGATGTTGGATGTGGTAGCCTTCCATTTGCGTCACATCGGTTTTGGTTTGTCGCATGATACTGCTACGCTTTTGATCTGGAGAGTTCTTCACTTTTGTTCCCTGAGTCGTTTTTGGAACAACACTACACATTGTCGGGTGACAAGCATAATAATAGTACTATACCACTACTATACCAGTACGCATAAAATACCCTGATTGATCACGTTTTTTTTTCATGTCACATGTCACATGTAATCATAAGTGGACTCGACTCGCTTGGTCCAGCTTTTTCCACAAAAAAACCACAAAAAAATCACGAGGAGGCCGAACCTCGAGACCCCTCCAACAGATAAAACTTACGTGGACGGCAGAGTTTTCTCATCTTTCCCTCGATCGGAGTGAGCCCCCACGCCAAGCACGATTGCCTTCGGCACCTTGCTGTCTCTTTTAGTTTCTTCCCCGGGCGCCTGCCAGTTTGGCAAACAGCAACACGCAGTCTTAAGTGTTGATGGACAATTGAGATTGAGAGGTACCTGGTGTACATTAAGGTTGATCTGGAACGTATTACATTTATTACGAATCTACCGCACAGAAAACGAACGAGAAGCGGCAGGGCAACATTAATAGAAGTAAAAATGCGAATCTTTTGAGTCAGCGAGGGAGTGCCTCATACAAATACTGACTGGTACAAAGCGCGTATCGCACCACGCACCATCTACTGCTGTAGAGTGAGGAGAGAAGAGAACAGGCCCTTCGCTCTTCGAGCTGGCGCCTGTGTTTCGTCTGGTCAAGTGTGTTGCGTGTATATAGTACTGTGCCTTCGGGACTCGGGACGGCATGGAAGGCGCTAACTGCGTGCATGCACCGCGGGCTCTTGACTCCTGACACGAAAACATCAACACTGCGGCTGCTGCTGCTGCTGCTGCTGCTGCTGCTGCTGCTGCTGCTGATACCGCTACTGCTGCTGCTGCTGCTGCTACCGCTGCTGCTACCCCACGCGCCGCCAACCTACACTATCAGCGACATTATTTATGAAAGGAAAGCATTTTGTTCCTTGAATTCCAAGTCTTTGGCGTATTTCTCACGCCTTTTTTTGCTTCTCTCCGCATCTATATGTGCGGCGTTCTTTCTCAAGACATCATCAGCAGTTGATATCACATGCCGAGGGGCCGGACTGGGCAAGACTGCCACGACGAAGCCTTTACTGTTTCATGAGGAGAACAGCATACTGCTGTGGCAAGTCGAAACTGGTTCATGAAGCCATGGTGTGGTATATACAATGTTCGTCACTCGTTGCATCAAGGTAGACAAGGAGGCCGTAGACTCGCCGCATGCTAAACACAACCCTAAAGACAACAAAGCTTCGTCGACTTTTTCATAGAAGAGAGTGAACTGATTCGAGCCGCGCTGACGATGTTCGCGAGAGTGTACTCGATAGTTTTTCGACAAGCTTACCCTATAGTCGTCTCGTCAGATCGAGATGAGTTCCGACTTCCAAGTGTCCAGTTACAAAACGCAATGTGACGCTGTCTCCCCGAAGCTTCTGGCAACAGCAGCAGCACAGACAGAGACGACAGTCCAGCAATCAAATGCGGCTTTGTTTTTTCTATTCCCCGCGGTGACTGCTGTAATAAGACCACACTGCTAATATACCGCGCCGTCGGCAAGAGAGCGAAGGCTGTGCGAGCGCTACTGCTGGGGTCACGGCTTGTCGTGTCCTTACCATGCCAGCCTCCTCTTTTGTCGCCATGATTTGGTCCTGGCTCATTTGGCGTATGTCTGCATCGGCTTCGTGATCTGCGTCGTTCCAAGGCCGGAAGCAGATGCATCGCACAACACCCATGATGCTCTCTCGCTCTCTCTCTCTCTCTCTCTCTCCGGCTCTCTCGGATTCGCTTGCTGGTGGAACGCAGTAGTAAGAGGGTAGAGGTTGCCTCTCGCAACAATACCAACAAGGTGGTGTCCTGCTTCGTTATGGGAGAAGCTCCTGGTGGTGCGTGCTTTGGAGTGACAAGCACTTGCTACGTTCAACCTGCGAAGCAAGCAAAGCACCTCGATGGACGTACGTAAAGAATATCATAAACGGTGCACCTCGGTGATGCCCAGTACCAGAACTTTGAAACTTTGAAACTTTGAAACTCGAAAAACGAAAAGTCGAAATTTCGAAATTTCGACAAAATGACATCACAGATTTCAGATTTCGGTGGGAGATTTGATGATATTTTTAGATTTTTATTGCCGTTTTCAGTTTTTCCCACGCGGTGTTTATCCTCCCACCAGTGACTACCGTAATCATGCGAGAGTTGGCACCGGGGTGCGATCGATTTTTAAATGTTTCTACGTTGTATTTTTTATCGCACCCCGGTGCTATCTCTCCGATGGGTGCCAACCTCCCGATGGGGGTGCGGAAATACAATTAAATCATGCCGTTCTTCAATTTTGGCGCACCCCCGGTGCGATCTCTCCGATGGGTGCGCTGCTGAATCGAAATACACCGGGCCGTACTGGGGCAACGGTGCTGCGTAAATGACTCAAAGCTACCTAAAACGACTTGACCTACCATGCGTTGGTAAAGTACGTTTGAGAGGAGAGGCGCACTGGTGATATCTCATCGGAGTATGAAAGAAATGATAATATTACCTACTACAGACCCGCTGCGGTGGCCCTCAAATTTCTATTTATGTCGGAGAGATCGCACCGGGGTGCGATCTCTCCGATGGGGGTGCGAAAACACGATTAAATGTTTCTACGTTGTGTTTTTTATCGCACCCCGGTGCTATCTCTCCGATGGGTGCCAACCTTCCGATGGGTGCCAACTCTCGCATGATTACGGTACGCTACGTATGATACGTATTCTTCAGTTATTTCTACCCGTCGACAACCAGCACACCAAGCCAGAAAGTGCGATGATCTCCATCCCGAATGAGGCTGAAGGGGACATGAGTTGGCCAACAAAAACACGACATCACAGACCCGCGAGAGTAGACCGCAGACAAACAGTGCCACGCCATGCCATCGTACTTTCACACAGTTACAGGTACGCGATCGAATGTCATGATATGACGTGTGTCATGGCATCGTATAAAACACTTTAGATTGCTAAACATGCGTTTGTTGTTTTGCTTACTTTAGTGTCCCTTTTTTTTTTTTTCCATCCCATTATTATCTTCGCACTTCCTTTTCTCTCCTCCCTAGTCGTAACTCAGATCCGGGGTCACAAAGTAGGCTCCTCTCCCTCCTCCCCCACTACGGTTCTTGCCTTGTTTTTATCGCGAGAAGATTTCAGCACTTTCTTCCCTCGTCAACTTTCGTCGAACTATTGCTTACCCACGCTGTGTGTTGTTGTTTGTCTTCACATTAAACTCGTTTCAGTTGCTAATCCCTATAGTCTGATCTATAGCAAGATCACAGCCCGTGGTCACAAAAGTCTAGAGCCATCAGAGAATCCTAAAGAACACGCACACTTGCAGGAAAGGATACACAAGTCCGAAGAGGTACACCTAAAATCCCTACAGCATGTTATGCGTGTCCAAAACTGAACTACACATACACATGTATGTACATACGCTGCATCAAACCAAAATAAAAGTGTTGTGAAAAAAGGAGAACGGATGGACGGATGGATGGATGATTGATCTGATTGGCTAACATTACAAGATTAGGGCGTTGGGATCGGGCCTGGGGCCCTAGGCCCTAAGGCCCTGGGGCCCTGGGGCCTGGGGCTCTACGTAGGGTGGTTGGGAGCTGGGAGTCGAGGTTTTCCCCCCTTTCTTTGATATTTTTTGTGGTGCTTCGACTGCAGACAGAGAGAGATATGGGGCGGATAAACAAGGCAACGAACAGCGTGATGACATTAATGCGTGATGGCTTATACAGTCATAAACAAGTACTTTAATACCCCCCCCCCCCCCTCCGCGCGGTAGTGATGTGGCCACAAAAGGCAAAACAGGAACGAGATGATGGTGTACACAGTACAGGACACCTAATTTCGTAATAAGAAACAGGCTAATAAGAAATACAGGCTGATATTTCGAGGAACATAAGAAATTCGGGAGTCGTTAATCTTGAAAATAGTGCAGAAAGCACCCTCTGTCAAATAGGAAATCCAGCCTGGACCAGATTTCCTGTTTATTATTATTAGGTGTCCGGTACTGTACAGTGCGTCGGCAAAAAACGTGTATATTATGTACTTCATATCAAGGGATCCGAAACACGTAGTGAGCGCCCGAATGCTGGATGGAGTTATCTCTCTGAGTATAACAGGTGAGGAGGAGTAGGAACGGTGCTCTCCGTCTCGAAAGGGGTGCATAATGTGGCCAATGAAGGTCAAATGACTCAGACGGCAAGCAACACGTTCGTACGTGGGTATATATAGTATCCTCCCCCCGAAGAGGGGGGCGGGGTCAAGAGGGAGAGAGTAGAGGGAAAACAGAACACCTTTCTTCTGATCTCTGTCCTGATTCACGCTACGATAAGGATGCTAAGTAAGGGTGCACCTTATAGGTCCCTACTTCTTTCGGCAGGTACTCACTTGGAGCTCTACTACAATTTATATTACTGCTGTGCATACTGTGATGGTATCACGTACTACGGCTATAAAGCGGTGCAATACGTACCGGTATGAGTCACGTGGCGTGCTAGTAACGGGAACGTCTCCTTAGAGAATAGCAGTATGAGTAGACACGCGGATAGGTACTACGAGTATGAGATCATGTGACGTGCTAGTAACGGAAACGTCTCCGTAGATAGTACATGTATGAAGATACATGCTTCAGGGGACAGTCTAGGTATAGACTGCCCCCTCCCATCGCACTCTGTTCTTGTGCGCAATTGAGCTCCATGAGATAAGCAACAAGAAGAACTTTATCAAGAAGAAGCGTGCCTCTGGCTTGCGTCGACATTCCTGTGTCCTGGCCCTATAGGAGTGCTACTCCCTTACAATACCTACCCAAACACTAACTTTGAGAACGTTATAATCATAAAGAAAGGTGTTTTTACGGGGGCGAATCGGGTAAGGGACCCCGCCGCTGCTCCGACCCCGCCCTCTCTTTGGCGCGCGAACAGGGCGTCAACTCCTCCTGGTCGGGACGACCTGGGGACGCTGCCTTCTTCAACGGCAGTGTCCTGTGCATGGCCTCTTCTTGCCACGAGAGGAGTTCCCCTCCGAGTTGGCGGATTCGGTCGTGGCCAAGGCCTCTATTAATAATGTCTCACCCAGTGCGCACCCCGATCGATGGTCTCCTCGTGGATAGGTACGTATGTTACAACGAATAACACGTAGAGCTGCGTAAATAAAACACAAATACATAATAATGGTGTTCGCACGATTGCTGTTGTGTTTGTATTAAAAGCGCAGTGTTTTCTTCGTTTCTTTCATTTTTCCCTCTTTGGAAAGTTTGGACGCATCTGAATTGCTAGCATGTGTATGTCGTTCTTGTCGTATCCAGTACAATGACGTGGTATTACATTGTCTACTCTGCTTACTGCAATACACTGCTGTATGTATTATCTCTACTGGGCTGTATCGTGGTTTTGTGACCACACAGAGCTTGTATACTCTCTAAGATGAAGAATCGGCATGGACACTGACTGGGTGAGCTGGATGTCGACGGGTAGAAGGAACGTTTTAATGTGAAGACCTCACACAGACCAGGTACGTACGCATTCTATTCGTGTTCCTCAGTTGAGTTATAGTAATAGCGTAGTCAGGAATAGTCAGGAATAGCCAGTAATAATCGGCAATAGTCAGTCAAAAATGTTTGGCCAAAAAGTGCTACCCCCAATCGTGGTTTAGTGACGACAGAACTTGTATCTCTCTAGGATGAAGAATCGGCACGGACACTGGGTGTGCTGGATGTCGACGGGGAAGAAAGAACGGTTTGACGTGAACAACACCCCCCCCCCCGCATCGTAGCCTCCTCCTGCTACCTGCTACCGGACAACAACAATGGCAGGCCTCCTTTGCCTGCTTTGTACTGCAGTTACACCCTTCGTGGTATATCGCGCAGAAACCATCCATCCTCTCATCCTCTCATGGTGGTGGGTCGGAGTGGGTTGGTTGCCTCGTACAAAAAGCAGTACGAAAAGGTGACAAAAGTGTGGAGAAGCCAGGCAGCTGCTCCAACGAAAATACCAGTGTTAGAGATGACACCTATTATAGCAGTATTCGGTATCACAATCTACCTGCATTGCAATATATCTACAGGCAGTAAGTAGTGTCTGCTGCATGACGAATAATCACGTCCCGCGCACCTGTAGGGCTGGCTCTCCGCCCTACTACCATAACCGCATGTGACGACCAGATGATGAGGTTATCCTTCATACCTGGTATATCGTAGCCTTAACACGTAATATTATATCAACTATTCACAGGATATCTGTTGAAACCCTTCCGATCCCAATAACCATAATTAAATGAATGCACCTACCACGCCTGAACACCCGAACGCTGCCTAGAATATAAGGAAGCAAAGCCAGCCCCACCTCGACGGCTTTTTTTTATGCTACAGCTTATCTGATAATCGTGTGTGTCCGAAACTCGCCAACAAAAAACGAAAACGAAAAACTTAAAAAGTCTCCAGGGTCAAATAAAAAAATCCCCCCTTCAATCGGCTCAAACAAAAGGCAGGCTGCTCCAGCGCAAGCGCGCGCGGGGGTCTCACGGCAATATTTCACAGGTACGGCATGATAGATATAGCAAACGACATTATCCCCGCGTGCGCGCCCGCCTTTCCGCCCAAGCTCCGCCATGTTTTACCCCTCCACCCGCTACGGTCATACGACTACAGCCATGCATGACCTGAGTACACCCCCACCCGCGCCTCCTGCCCCACCCCCATTCTCCAATACCGAGCCCAAAGCGCTCAATGACAAAGTTATACCATGCAGAGCTTGTCTGTGCAAAGCCTATCTATGCTCACACCTGTGGGCATGTTTTCAATACGACTGCCTGACGAACATACGTAGTCTCTCGCGTTTACAACAACCATAGTAGTAGTGGCAGTAACCTGTGGACCGCATCCCCCCCCCCCGACCTCCGTCGTTGACACTTCTGAGGGCGTATGCCTGCCAACACCACCGAGAAACCCGCACCGCGTGGCGGTACACCTAAGAAGCACACGCAACACCAGTCCAACTCCATCCTCGTTTTTACCGAAAAAAAAGCCCAACAAGCCGGGGTGAGCTCCAGCTAGCGTCGGCGGAGAGTAGGAGCAAGGACCGGATGACGCGCGACCCGACATGGCACACTCCTTATCAGGGAAATGAGCTAATGTCAGAACATCATAATCATCATCACTCCATGAACCCGTTGACTACCGCAAGTCGACAACCGCAAGATTGTCCGTTACGTCTCGTGAAGGCTCACAGAACAGACACGGCACTGCTCTCGTAAACGGCGCGCTGCATCATACGAATGGTGCAACGACACTACATACAACAGCAGCGGCAGCAGGGGTGTGGGATGGGTGGCTTCAAAGATGTGAGCTCATGCAGTGTCCATGGCCTCCTCTTCCTCCTCTTCTTCGTCCTCGTCGTCGTCATCCTCCTCCTCCTCCTCTGACTCGCCCGCCAGTTCGTTGAACATGAAGTCCTGCACGGGCCAAAGCAGGGAGTCACGAGTCAAGACCCACGACCAAATATGCTACCAGGTACAATAGGTGACGAAGTTTTGGGCGCGTCAAGGTCTCTTTTTGGCCTTTATATACTAGTTTTAGTGTAGGGAGGCGGTCAGTCAAGGAGTCAAAAACAACGGTCTTCAAGGCGTATTGGATGACGAGAGGCCAGATGGGTGGGGCGACATGCTGGCGTTTCATCTGAGCGGGGGAGTTCCTACCCCCGCAGACCACCGCCTCCATAAACCATAAGCTTGTAACGGCTGTTCCTCGCCACGCTTCAAACCTACTTATTCACATACTTCGAAGTAATGATATTTTGAAACTTCCATACCAAATTCCATATGCCAGGCACTGTTTTACAGACAAAGGGATTGATAGCTCTCAACCCAAGCTCTCAGCCCAAGCTAGCTACGTATACAAGCAAAGCAGGCGCTGGGAAACCCGCACTATATGCTCTGGTACAAATAAAAATACAAAAACGGCAGTGAGTGACGCTAAACCCATACGGAACACGTCGCGCAAGAGCTTTTTTATTCGGGAGGGGGTCGAGTGGGAGGCGACGGCAAAAAAAAAAACGGCGACCGCTGTGACCAGACCATAATAATACTAACATTCAACATTGACCAGCGCTGCCTGCGGCAGCTACACAACGGTTTGCCAGATTTGAAGCCGTCATCTTGCTGTATCGGTTCAAATGCCGAATTGGTTATACTTAAATACCCATACTCGAAGTGCGCGCGTGTAGCAATACCCGCTACCTTCAGCACGCGGCATAAAATAAAATACTGTACATGCAAGCACCAATTGCTCATTGCGGTAAGCACGAAGAAGCCGCTACGGTATGACGGGTAAGCCGTACCAGGGACCTTATGGTACTCCATAAGGAACTGCTACTCGTACGGCATCATGGGTATGCATCACCTTCTGGTACTCCATGAGGAACTGCGTGGAGCGCTTGACGTCGACGAACAGCGTGTAAACTCGCTTGATGTCCTCGATCTCCACCTGCACGAAACCGCATTGCACCGACACTCATCAGTCTTATGGAGAGGGCTCTTATAGAGCGTACCACGGTGCTAGTTTACGTTGTTAGTACCTGTACCATATCGTAGCAGTGTCTAAAATAGAGGTGCTGAAGTGTCACGAGGCCTGTTCATCGTCAGTGGCAGACGTCGAACGTTTCTCATGTTAGACCGGAGTAGATCGCACTGCAGGCCGGCAGCAGCGCTATTGCTTCAAAACATAGTTCAGCTGTAGTAGTGAGATCAATCGTCACCATCTACACATGCACCGTGCAAGAAGTACGGATGACCCTCGCGCACGCCCAGCTCACTTCGAACAAAAGCGCAGACGGCAAAACCAGACAGGAATCAATGAAAGCTCAATGGAAGCAGCGAGATATATACGTTTCTTTTTCTTTTTACTTTCCATCTATTACCTTCGCCCTTTTTTCTCCTTTCCCCTCCGCACTCGTAAAACTGAGATCCTAACATGGTCACAAAGAAGGCTCTTCTCCCTCTTCCTCACTACGGTACGTGCCTATATTTTTGTCGCGAGAAGGGTACAGCAGTTTCTTCCCTCGTCGGCTCGCGTCGAATTCTGCATACACACGCCAAGCGCTTTCTGCAGTCGATTTGGTTCAAAATATAGCACCCCACAACATGGCAGGGTTCGACACCATGGCCTTCGATCTTCGTAGTTTTCGAGGCTAACCCCTAGACCACCGGGGCGACCGATACTGGGCGGAGGCGAACGCACAGCACAACAAACAACACCCGGGAGGGCGGTAAAAACAGCATCGCAAGCGCGATTATTGAAACCGCATCTCAGACCTCGTGTGACCCCGCGACCACCCCCCCCCCGCGCTCGGCCAACGCGATACGGCAACAATTCACCACCACCACTACCACTACCACCACCCTGTCCTGTCGCGGTAAGCCCCTCACCTGTGTGCCTTTGCGCTTTACGCTGCACAATTGTGCCGCCATGATCATGTGGATGGCGTACCGCAGCGATGTCTCCATTCCAATCCTACCGTACGAGCGGGCGAACAGTAGTATACCAGGTATATACATATATCAAGTTGTGAAACTCGCGGTGGTGGAGAGTTCCGTTGAGCGAGAGTACCGTTGGGCGAGAGTAACTCCGAGCGAGAGTACCGTTGAGACACAGAGTACCGTTGAGAGAAAGAGTATCGTCGAGCGAGAGTACCATTGAGCGAGAGTAACGTCGAGCGAAAGTACCGTTGAGCGAGAGTACCATCGAGCGAGAGTACCGTTGAGTGAAACTACCATCGATCAAGCGCAACGTATAGCAACAGTGCCGTTGAGCGAGAGTGCCGCTGAGCGAGGCAAACCAAGAACACAAAAAAAGACGCACAGGCGTCGCGTTCAATCACCCAATGGCTGCAACCGCGCGGTGGGCACGTTCCAACGCCCTTTGCCCTGCCAGCATACCATTCAGATCGACAAGCTCCACAACACTTGTTTTCGCACAATGCAGGCCCTCTGCCGGGGGTGTAAAGGGAAGTGCAGCTGGTTGCAGCAACGCCATAATACCGCGACGGCGAACGTCTTGGCCCTCTTGAGACTTACAGAGAGGATAGTTGACTATAAATTTTGAAGATTACAGCAAGGAAGAACCACTATGTGATTGCGGGGTAATACAAGTTGGTTGCGTCCGAGTTACCATGGCTGATGCAAGGAGTCGTACGGCACGGGGCGCAACACGATTCTAGCTGTGTTTCTGGGAGCTCACGCTGGTCGAAGACAGTTAGTTAACAACACCAAAGCTATCGTTGTTTCGGTCGCCATCTCGGTGGTCCCAAAAAGGCGTAACCCGTTTAGGCATGCGGCTTATTAGGGCCGCACTCCCGTTGTGGCGACTAGACACTTATAAATAGAGTCAGATTTACGTTTCTGTACACTGCAGCACTAAAAGGGTTAAGATGGGGAAACAAAAGTGACGAAAAAAAACAGCAACAAATTTCGGCATCGGCCACACAGAGCGCTACCCGGGCTGCTCGGATAGGGCATGTGTGCCAACGACAATATGCAAGGACATCTCCGACATCCGCACGCGTATTTAGCATGGTGGTACTCGCACCGCTGCACGATTTCCATAGGCGGTTCATTACATATAGGCCTCACTCGCCGCTTTTTTGGTCGGTACACTACAATCACGATATGTGCACTCGCCGCTTTTTCGGTCGGTACACTATAATCAAGATATATAGGGGTCCAAAATGGTGAACGCCTTACCTCGTGAGCAACTCCAAAGCGTCTTCGGACATCTCGACATCCTCTTCTTCGCAGCGGATCGACAAAATCTTCTTCACCTCCTTGTCGCTGTAAGCGACCTGCAATTAGTAAAAGCAGCAGCGCGTTCCGAACATATATCCGAGGGTGGTTCGGTTCGGTTCGGTTCGGTTCGGTTCGGTTCGGTTCGTACGACATTCGGTGGCGGTAGATAAAAGCCGGAGTTTTACGAGGCCATCCCAACTCCAACCAAGAGAGCAGCTGGGAAAAGTGCAATTCGCGCACAGCAATGTCGATACAGTGCCGTTACCTTTCCGTTACACTACAGTTACATTATGTTTACAGTTACATTATCTTGCAGTTATATTACTGCACTACAGGTGGTATAACAACTGCTGAGATACGGTGGGGTTTTTCGTTCGTGCTTATTAGCGTGTACCAGGTAGCACTTACGAGGTACCAGTATAATATACCCCATGTTCAACAAAAAAAAACGGTAGGCCGAAGAGCATTTATTATATTTCGTTAAAAAAACGTCGAGCCACAGTTTATTAACTCCCGTTTTGTCAAATGCGGTGGCCTACTATTAATAGGTGTACCCCCGCGTTCAACAAAAGCGTGCGCTACGTAGGCGGGGCACATTCGCATAATAAGACGCTCGCAGGAGACACAACCGAGAAACGGTTCAACAAAGCCCACGGCATTACAGGCGGAGCATATCATTATAGTTTGTAATATACCAGGTAGTCCAATAGGACACTGCACAATCATGAAGCAGCCCAACAAAAGCCCACGTTTATTATAAGCGGAGCATATCGTTATACTCGTCAGTAGTGGTCCCTCTATATGAAGCCGGTATGTGCCAGGCCAATAGACCGGCACTATATCGAGCACCGGCATTAATCCGGACACTGCCACACTGGTCAAATCCCATCTGTGCCAAGCGATGTAACCGGCATTATATCGGGCACCGGCATTATAGAGGGACCCTTACTGCTGTACTCGTAGTCTAGTAAGACACTCGCCGTACGTAGACACTATCATGAGGCAGTTCAACAAACGGCCACGGCAGGAGTATAAGGGTCATTCTTATCGAGCAGCTTTTTTCCATAATTTCCAATATGTTTTTTCCAAAAAAAAAGGAAAAAGAGGAAACAATTGGAAATATTGGAAATTCTTCAGAGGGCAAAATGTTTGGAAGGCTTCGCGTTTTAATAAATGGGGAAAAAAAATTGAAAACATGGAAATCTAGAAAAATGCGCGAAAAAAAACATGGAAAATTTGGAAATTTATGGCTCCGATAAAAACGAACCTTATAAGAACGACCCTAAGCGGAGCACAATCGTATACAAGTAACTGCACTGTAATAGTAAACTAGGACACTTGCCGTAGAGACGATCATGAGGCGGTCAAGCAGATCGATCGGGATGCCGTGCGGGCTCTTGTAGTTGGTTCCCCTGATCTTCGCGATGCCTCGGTTGGTCGCGATGATCAGCACCGGCGCTAGGTGGCTCTCGAGCGCGCGGTTGAGCCACGAGAAGCACTCGATGTCCAGCATGTGCACCTTTTTGGAGAGGGGTTGCAGAATCGGCAGAGGCAGGAGCTCGAGAGTTAAACGACAAGCGTCTCGTATATACTTCGAAGGTTCGAAGTATATACACACGAAAACAACACTCGATTTCGAGCATGGGCACTGTAAGGAATCGGTGGGGGGCAAACAACATACTAGGTACCAGGTATGAAGCAAAAAATCAGGAAACGATCAATCAATCGATCAACCACGATCAACTATCCATCACCCAATCAAATTCAATCAATCAACCACCCATCACCCAATCAAATCCAACCAATCAATAATCAAAAATATAATCACGTCCATCACCACACCAAAAGTTATGAGATCAACGTTTTACATTTGTTAAGGATGCACGTGGTTGGCTGAGAAACACAGGACATCATCTAAATAACATAACCAAATCAACCGACTAAATCAATAAAAACCCGATCGCAGTTCATGGCGGTCACCTCGTCGATAAAGAGCACTCCCGGCACAATGGTCGCCTTGCCCTCCTCGCGCCACTCCGCCACCTGCCATGGGAAACCCCCACGCCATCGCACCACGCAGGACGCAAACGACACGACAAAACAACAACAAAAAGTGGCTTCAACAGCAGCAAAAAAAAAAATGCGCCTTCAGAAACCGATTATGTCAAAGGTATCACACCTCGGAAATGTCATCTACCGGAAGGTCAGATAGATCAGATAGATCAGATAGATCATCGATTCCCAGTTAATGGTCTAGATATTCCTGATCTGTATGATCTGTATGATCTGTATGATCTAGCTCATGTTGCCCGGTGGGAGCCGAGCAATCTGCACTATCAAGCACACATTTCCCGGGTTGGACCTGTACGACACAGATCCTGAACAACATATCATAACGGTAGGTTGGGATCTAGATGATCTGTCTGATCTATCTGTAGATGATATATCTGTAGATAGTTTGTCCGAGGTGCGAAAGGTGTTCATCGCGAAAAACGGTACTTCGATACTGGTATATACTACTGCTGTATTAATAGTAGCAATCGAGGTGAACAGCTTCCGGGGTCGCCGTGGTGCCGTCGCGGCGCGAACTAAAAAATGATGGGGAGATCAGAGGCAAACGACCAACGAGCGGTTACAAGCAAAACACCAAATGCCAATGAACAGGCAGGCGGTTTCGGAATTTTCCACGCCAGCCGCGCTGGCGTGAGCGCGAACATGTTTCGTCCTTCCGCACCTTGAGGTCAATCTGTTCCCTGATTTCCCCCTTGATCTCGCCCGTGTCTCCCGCGAAGAGCGCGAGGAAACCCTGCTGCCTCGAGTTGATCACATCGATCTCATGCAGGGACACCTGCATGCATAAGTACACATCATCATGTCATACATACGCAGACGGGCACGTATACGCACATATGAATATGTATACGACTCGTACACGTGGCGGGAAAAAAGTGTGGCGAAAACACCAGACCCCAACACCCAACACCCCCCCCAAGACAAGAGAAAAAACAAATACCGTATATGATAGCGCAGCAGCTGTCGCTAGGGACTCGGCCAGCAGTGTATTTGTAACTGTCGACAACTTGCGTGTGTGTTGGATGCAGGTCGGCCAGTCTGTGTGTTGTCTTCACATTAAACCGTTCTTTCTATGTATCATAAATACTTTCTATAATATCCATCCAGATGGTAAGTATGTATATATGGTACCCAACGATATCATCAAACCCAGTATCCGTCTTGATTCATCCCACAGATAAAATACGTATGAATTATCCGGAAAAACGCGACAAAAAACGGGCAAAAAATACCCCCCCGGCTTTTATTAACCACGTGGGTCAAATTCGATGTTTGATGTTCGGAAAAACAACACGAAACAAAATCCAATCATTAATCCCTTCGCTTCTGACCATGTAAAACGTTCGGAAAACACACAAACAAAACGTATACCAGTAATAATTAAATACCCCGCTCCTAAACCTAGTTGTTCCATGATCGCAAAACAACACAGAAAAAAGTCCAATAATTAATTCACCATGTAAATGTTCGGAAAAATCAAGAATACCACGAAAAAACGACCAATTGATTGCAATAATTCCCCCGCTCCTATGATATGTAGCCACGTGGTTCAAATTAAGTGTCTTCATTGATCGGAAAAATAAGACGAAAAAACGTCCGATGATTAATTCCCCCGCTTCTAAGCATGTTAAATGTTCGGGAAAAACGCCACGAAAAAAACTTCCGAAAAAATAATTCCCCCGCTTCTTACCACGTGCACCACTTCCTTGCGCTTCTGCAGCTCCCCTTCCGGACACTGGACGAAGCGCGTCTGCGGCCCCATGGCGTCGTAGTCTCTGGAGCGCGTGAACGATCGGCCTAGCTTGGTGATCTTGCCCGAGGCCTTGTCGATCGTCATCACGTCGCCGGCGCCCACCTGAAAAAAACACACAGGGGGGGGAACCGGCGTGTAGTCTTACCGGTTGAGGTGGTGTTTTTATTTTTCGGTCCTAACATTCTCAATCTTTGACACCGTGTACGAGCGCTCGAGGTCACCCGCATAACAAAACAGATCATGGCAAATAATCAGACACGAGCACGGCCAAAAACTCAAGACAGCAGCAGTGTTTAGGACCTGGCCCAGCTTCGACAAAAAGGTTGATGGTCCACACTAACTCATTACATGTAAGAACATTCCGAGCATTTTCCTAGGCGGTTGGGGTTAGGCTTAGGGATAGTGATTGAAGTACAATACGCACATACAATCGACCATTTTGAAATACGTACAACGGCGAAAACCGAACAGTATTTGTATACGGGTACACACTTAACTCCTTATTATATGCAATACTTACCTTCTGGTGTAGCTCTGCAACAGGAGATGAAGCGTATCGTACCAAGGCTATTCGCGGGTCAAGCAAAAGCTCGCGGGTCGGCCTGTACCGCACCTCTCTCAAGTCGGGGCACCCACTGCTGTATTTCGAAAACCTCCTGCCCCGACCCGACTCCGGCCCCGACCCGACCCGTGATATTTTGAAGACCCTTGACCAGTCTTGACCCGTGAAGAGACCCGGCTTTAACCCATTCAGAACTGAAAAAAATGTCCCACACTAATTCCAAGTAGTTTGTCCCCAAATTCGTGGGAGCAGTTCTTAAGGGCTTAAGGGCTTAACCAGACGCGACCCTTAACCGTTACGTGCGTATTGGAAGGCATATCGAGAGGAGCTCACCTTCTCCTTTTGCAAGGCCTCGATCATTTTCGAGCCAAGGTCGTACACGGTCTCCATTTCCGTCGTGCACAAGGTCACCCGTCCGGTTTTGTCCCCGCCTCCCACTGGCGTATCCACCTATAACGGGGGGGGCATAGTAAATAGGACCAAGTATTGTTAGTGAAACTAGGTAAATAGATAGGTTTTTGGGTGTACCGTAGGTCCTATTTACTAGTGTTTACTATGCTCCCCCCGTAATAGCAATAGTAACACAACAGGTGCAGTATGCAGTATTATTAATAGACAACAAAACAAGAAAAAGTAACCGTGTAACCGTCCAGCATGTAACCGTCAAACTGGGTGCCAACCGTTTTGATGCTGAAAACTGAAAAACCGTATCCCCGGTATCCAACTCTATCATTCCAAGACTGGAAATATCTTCTCTCCAAAACGTGAGTGGAATACACAACAGCGTGAAGAGTGAACACGGGCATATATACAAGGAAACGACTAAACCATGCCAGGAACCTGGTACTGTACCTGGTATACATTATATAGTAAGCCCTGCAAATCAGCGTAGCGAAAGCACACATAAAACATCAGCAAGGAGGTTTCTATTCCTTGAAAAAGGTCGGCGTTTTTTCATACTGGCACCGTCGCTCGAAACGGCCCCTTGTGTCCCCTCCCCTTGCCTGTATTTCCACCACTTCGCCCTCGATGATCTCAGTTTCTTCCATGATTTTGACGCCGATGCTTCGGCGGAAAGCCTGAGTTAAGGCCTCAGTTTTGGACATCTCCAGCGAAAATATTTCGGACCCCGCGATGGTTGTGAAGGGTGTGTCCGGTCCCAACGCCTAAAGGGTTTCCAAGGAAGCGCATGTGTGGGATGGGGAGGGGGAAGTGCAGCGCTGGTTGGTGCACTGTGCAATCCGGCGCACGATCATAGAATAGCTAGCGCTCGGCACACCAGGTAACAACCAAAACTTAAAAAAAACGGTTCCTGGTGCCTGGATTGTAGAGCACCTTCAGTACACCATAACCAGCTGGTACGAGTAGTATGTAACAGCTTTCAATGCAGCATTAGTCTACAACATAGCAGCAATGGACAACTCTATAACATACTGGAGTGTGCTCTAAAACATACTGTACTCGATACGACAACCACATAATAGTCAATAGTTCGAGCAGAACAAACGACACTATGTACTACATTACAACCGACCAGACAAGGTGTTGGACGCCAGGGGGCATATGTACACGATCTGCGTGGACCAACCCCGCCTTCGTGACACAGGAAACCCCACCCGTCACCGCCGACCTACACACCCCACCGTTGTATCGCTATCCACCTCACAAGCGCAGGCCATGCTGAAACCTTCCACACGAAAGACAGATCATCAATTCTCCCTTCATGATCTAGATCTTCCAGGGCAGAGATATCTGTATGATCTGTATGATCTAGCTCATGTTGCCGGATGGGAGCCGTATAATCTGCATAAACTTGCACATGTTTCCTGGGTTGGATCTGTACTATACACATCCTGAACAACATATCATAACGGCAGGTTAGGATCTAAATGATCTATATGTAGATGATCTATCTGTAGATGATCTATCTGTCCGACCTGTGACAGAGTTATACACTATGAAATACACATCGCGTCCGGAAGACGGGAAAACACCGCCGCCGATAAACAAGAAAAGCGAAATAGCATGTTCAGACACAAGCAGACATCTATCAGACGCAAAACTCACAGCCAAACTGTGGACCGAAGCTCCATGAGTAGGGTGAGACGTTCACTGTCACAAGCTGAAGAGATTTTATTAAAATGGTTTAGGGGATTAGAGTTCCTCACGAGCTGACCGGACGAGAGATTGCCGGGTTCAACGTTGAGTAGGCGTTGATTCATTTGCTGTCTACCCCCCTATGCAGAACCACAGTCGTATGGGAAAGCTAGCCGGATGAAGATCGAGAGATGATCATGAACGCGCGTCTGAAGGGGTAAGGATTTTCATTAATTCTTGCCTATAAGGATGGGGACAGAGATCTGCCATGCACTTTTCGGCCGCAAGAAGAAGAAGAAGAATACCAGCCAAAACCAGCCAACGCCACGAAAGCCCACTATCATACTACTGTAGTATCACGAGGGAACATACTGTACATATATAGTAATCATACGTACCCAAATATGGTGTGTAAAAATAGGGGGGGGTGTATGATTTTTTTGGGTCCATCGTGGGTTCTGATTACTGTCTTACTACAATAGCCCACCCATAAAAATAACGCAAAATAAAATAGAAACCCGTGTTTCGCTTGCCTGTGCCAATCCCATCGCGATTGCCGTCTTTCCCGTGCCAGGCTTCCCGGCCAGCAGAATCGCGCGGCCCGCGATCTGGCCCTCCTGAATCATCTTGTAGATCACCCCGGTGGCCCTGCGCGCCGCATGCTGCCCCACCAGCCCCTGGCTCACGTCACGTGGCTCGAGCGAGTCGTCCAGACCTAACCCTCGAATGTGGCTGTGCGCGCCGATTCGCTCGATTCGCGTCAGGTCTCGCACCTCCGTGTTCCCTAGGGAAACATCGGCAGACTGAAGAAAAAAAAACGTAATAGATGGGAGGCATTTTTTGGGGCGTAAACAGTAGGGGTTGGGGGTTTCGTCATGACATTAGAAGGTGGCGTGGCGGCGTGTATAGGCGGTGGTCGTTTGCTGGTGTCGGACAGGTTGAGGAGGTTGATTGGTGGGTGACAAGAGTCTTGATGTAGTTTTTAGAATCCTCCTCCTGCAGGTGTGTGTTGGCGTGTGGGAGTTCTTGGAGCGAGGCTTTCAGAGAGTTGTGGAATGCCACGAAAGGTTGGACTTCGGAGCTTGCTATTACATCCATCTTACACCAGCACTCGTGCAGCAGTAGACTGCAAGGACAACTCGCCAGACTATACTAAAAGGGAATGCTGGCGCCGTCTGGGTTTCTTACCTGGGAAGGGACGCTTGTTATTTCTTCTTCTCGCTCTTACCACGTACCAGGTACTGCTGTGTCCTACAGATGACTTCCGACGCATACGGCCTACAGTACTTACTGCAAGGACGAGGCACTCTTGCCTCGTTTACCCCTTTAGTATACACCAGGTATCAATCTGGCACATGTCGGTACCAGGTGAAAGGCATACCAGCAGGCAAACCTCATGTTCACATGTGCCAGACGGCCTGGCTGGGGTGATTGTGTGATTGTGTGATCGTTCTGCTGCTGTGGCCGGCGAACCTTCAACCTTTGCCCCACAGGGATGGTAAGTCAACCTGATGACTACTTGTATCATATTCATACATTACGCACTGGTAAAGAGTCGTAATGCTGCACGAAACAAACCTCACGCAAGACGTCTGCAAATTACTCAGCTGTGGGTTCGATCCAAATGATTTGTCGACACTCACCTTTAGACTACACCTTTAGCTTTGCAAGCTATTAATACTGTACGTAAGTGGTGTGATACTGCTGCTGAACCTATAACCCTAAACCCTGGTACAGAGTACAATGAAATCGTCAAACAAGAAATAGCTCACCCACGCTACGACGACGTACGTAAGAAAATTGGATTCAGAAATCATGATCAGCGGCGAGCGCTACGACACCAGGTAGGTCCAGGTACAGCAGTACTGGTAAATAATAGCCTACCACCCTGGGCTTAAATATAAGGACCGCTTGGTCTTCATATTGATAAAAAAATGGTCCTTATATTTCCACCCAGAGTGGTACCTGGTATGCTCAAGGTTGTTCAAGGATTGTGTCACAATAAGGTTCTAAGCCTTGCTCAGACTTCGAGTACGTATGTCTCATATTTACGTAAGAGTACTTACATGAGTGTTGTTGGCGGGCCCATACATGCTGCTGCAACGTTTTCTACAGCAGTTCTACGTAAAGAGTACGAGTACGAGCTTCTTCCTCGAGAAGGAGGTCGGTGACTCCTTTGGGTACGAGGCAAAGCGATAACGGGTGAAAAGCAGCTCCTAGGTTTTCATTCCGCAAAAAGGATCTCGCAGCAGTGGCGCGCATGCCCGCATCTCCCATCCCGACCTCAACTCGCGAGTCATCCAGCGGGGCCAGCCCGGGGCCACCGCTGGCGCACAAAGAACACCGGTCAGCCTTGCGCAGAGGAGGACCGCGTTGGGTCGTGGGTTCTATATCCCTATCCTCTGGGAGGATGGAGGATGGATACTGGCCCGTTTATTTGAAGCCAGAACGGAGCTATTGGTAAGAAAAGCTCTCTCAATGCAAACTACAGCAACCGTGTCCTTCTCCGGCGCTACCAGGAAGTCCTCCAAGTTTGGACTAGAGGATCAGGGGCTATGTATATAACGCATCGCACGGTACTATCGTCTTCTCACCGCCATGTGCTAGCGTGCTCCTCTCTGGCCCTCTGGCCCCTTTCGATCCAGTGCTGTCCCGGGCTTAAAAAGCTGCGTTTGCGGTGACCAAACGCGTTGTGTCTGCGGCGGATATCTGTGGCAAGCGCTGTGACCGTAGGCTTCTCACAATGCGTGTTGCAGCAGCAGCGTGCACTGAGAGGTCGTGGCGAGCTTCCTAAAGAATATCAGCAGCGCAGGGATAGCTGTAGCCTGTGATGGAATGGCTCGGCTGTGCTCTACTCACATCTCGCCTATCTGGGGAGTTCCACTTCAATTTTGTTGGCCTGATATGGAGGGGACGGGGATGCTTTTCCCTGTCTGTTTTCTGTGCATGGCATCCTGCATCTGGTCATTGTGCTAGGCTGCTCCTTGTCCAGCTTGTTATGATAACGCTGGGGATACACCATGTGTGTTAGGGCACACGGACGAAGCTCCGTGAAAGCTGACAGCTGTGTTCCGACCCCTGCGATACAAGTTGTTTCGTGATGATGATTTCCAAAAAGCTCTGTTCGTATTATAGATGTCTGTCCATCCCATTTATTATCTTCGCCCTTCCTTTCTCTCTCCTTCCTATTAATAGTCGTAACTCAGATCTGGGGTCACAAAGTAGGCTCTTCTCCCTCCTCCCCCATTATAGATGTATGCGCACTCCTGATTATTCGTACATTCTGAATCCATTCAACCCTTGTAAAAAAGCTCTGTTGCGTTTTCAAGTTTCATGCATCTTGCAGATAGAAGAGTACGAGTACTATTAATAGGTTGAAAAAAACAAGCGGGAGGTAACAAATAAATAGACCACAGGAATATCCGTACTCTAACGTACCAAGCAGCTGTCATGAGTCGAGCACGGCGACTGCCTCCAAAATACTATTACCCCTACGGAAGGCAAGGAAGAGGGGTTACAGGCGTCTATGCCCTCCCCCCCTCTGACGCACAGGCCATATATTATTCCTTTCCGCTGCCTTCTTAGCCTCGTCTAACTGCTATTAATATTCATACCATAATAAAATTGCTGTTGGCCCGACAGCACGAAACAGCGCCCGAAACAAATACCGGAAGCTGCTGATAAAATGGATCAAACACAGCAGGCCGCCATCACAAGTACTACTACTGTTTGCGCAACGCACTACGTAGTTTATCACGTTATTACGGTCATCCCATCCCATCCCATCCCATCAACCGATAGCAGCGGAAAAATACCGGGCCCCTACAACCAACGCAGGCCCCATTAACGGACAAAACCCTGACAAAAAAAACGACGCACCCGTTCACTCGGCATAGCAAAGCAAACACCAACCACGATATTTAGTTTGACATTTCATACCAGGGTACCTGGTATCATTAGTCAAGCCCGTAGCGCTACAATAGTTAGTAAACCCAAAATCAATCAAATACCCACTCGCTCACTGCGCGTTCATCAACGAAACACCTCCGCAGCCACCAACAACGAAGCGCATAAATCCCCACCCCCCCCCAAGGTATAAATCCCCCCCCCCCCCAGTTATCCTCCCCCCCTCCACACCTCGCAGCCCCCTCCCTACGATGGCGGAGGGCTGGCAGCAGAACCTCTCACTTCACTCTTACCTAATCGGACATGCCAACGCCCCGCGCCCCCCACTGCCAGGCGCCTCCTCCCCTTCCAGACGAAGACATCGGCGCCTTGGGCGCAAAAGCCGTCATGTTCCCCCCAGCGGAAAACGGAGACCGCGTGGTGCCACGCGCCCCGCCCCACGCCCCGGCACCACCACCACCACCACCAGACACAGGCGGTGCTCCCGTCGCCGCCCAACTCATCCCTCCGGACGGAGGCCCCGCCCCAGGGGGCCCCGAGCCCGTGGCAGTGTGCCTTCTGGGAGCTCCAATCATAACCTGAGGAGGCGCCATTAGCGCTGCCAGGGGATCATTTGCGTCCAGCCCCGGGGTCGGGGAGGAGGTTCCCCCTGGGGCGCCTCCCGCTCCTGGCCCCCCCGCTTGGGAGCTCGATGGGCTGCCGAGTTGGGATGTTGTGGGCGGGGCTAGGGGGGTTGCCGCCGCGGCTTCCCCCGGGTTTTCTCCTGGGAATACCCAGCGCTTGGCCTTTTCGTCGTAGTAAGCTTCCATCTCGTTTCCTACGTCAGCATGCTGTGGGCGGGGTTGGGGGGGTCGGCGTGTGGGGGTTTCAAAAACGGTTACAGCGGTATGATAGTGGCGTTGATTGATTCTTGCGGCTGGGATGCGCATCTACTAACGTCTGAAGATGGCGTGGGAGCGAGAAATGTTAACGTCAGCCGGGAAACCATGCCCTAGTTACTGTATGAGATGTATTTATCCGACAAGTGGTTCCAAGAAACCCGCAGTCTTGCTCTCGCGAATATTATCCTTGCTGTAAATAACACCACGTACAGGTAGGCAAAATAGGTGGTGAAACAGAAATTGGGCAGTACGAATGCCATTTTTGCATTTTAGGGTTTGACAGAAACTGTTCGAGCCCCTTATACAATTCGTTAGCTCGGATCTTCCTAGGGGCGGGCTGTTCACTTCTCGCATTGCTTTGCGAGCTAGGAAGCCCTTCCTGGTGGGATCAAGGTACGGGCGTAGACCCAACCCAACCCCCAACCCTAACCCTAACCCTAACCCAAACCGGACCCAAACCGGACCAGAAACGGGGCGAGAAACGCGGCTGCGCCGCTTTTGCATCTAGCGAGAAAATTGCGAGAACATTCCGAGCGCGGACCACAATTACGATATGCGGAGATTTTTCAGACAAAATCATGCCTTAAAGATCCGAGCTAACGGATTGTATGATGTACTCAACTGTTCAAAACGAACCCCGTACCTCGTCAATTTCATCAAATTTCATGATGTAAACTTCCGAAATATGAAATGCAATAAGTCGAAGCCCTTGACCCCCCCCTCGCCCCGCCCCGTCCGTCCCACAAACAAAACCTACCTTAGCCTCCGGGTACAGCCACTTGGACATGATCTTCGCCAAGCGCCCCGGCTTCGCTCCCGCCGCGGGGGCGCCAACGCTAGCCCTCCGCTGAATCCCCTTCCCCTTGGTCCCCTTCCTAGGCTCGCTCTTCGGCGCCTGATCACCACCCCCACCCTTGCCCTTGCCCCCCGCCCCCTTACCCCCCCCATCCCCCCCCCCGGCCCCCGCCCCCGCTCCACCCCCCGCCGCCTCGTCCCCCCCGCGCTGCCTTGGTGGTCCAGCCCCTCCACCTCCACCCGCCCCCTGCGTGGCCGCGTCGTTCCACTTATCCGCGCGCAGCATGGGCGCGCTGTTCACGTGCGGGAACCCAGGCACCGCCCCTCCGCTGCCCCCTCCCCGCGCCATAATACCCTTAGCTACCGCGGCGGCTGCCCCGCTCGCTTCGGCGCCACCCACCGCCGGCGGCCCCTCCGAACCCCCCTGCAGACCAGGGCCAGGGCCAGGACCAGGAGCAGAGGCGAGAGCAGGTGGGGCAAGGGTGGGGGAACTGGGCGATCCCGAGGAACCGAACGCATTGCCGAAGCTTTCTCCGAAAGCTGGAGACCCGGTGTTGCGGGGAATCTGCCCAAACCTCCCTCCTCCCGCGGCTCCCGGGAACGCTTGCCGCTGCTGCGGCGGCGGCGGCGGCGGCGCAGCCGCCCCCGCCCCCACTCCTGCTCCCCCCACTGGGAAGGCACCCCCTTCCCTCGGCGACGGTAGCGCGGAAGGTCTCTCGACCCCGACGCCCGGAGGCCGAGGCCCCGGGTTAGGCTCGAACGTTTTTCGCGACCGCGCTTTGCCGGCTGATGGTGCCGCCGACCAAGGGGAGCCTCCTCCGATGGCGGAGGGGAGAGGAAGAGGAGGCGTACCGGTCCCCGTCGAGGAAGGGGGGGACGGGTGTGTGTTCCCCGCCCCCCGTCCTACTCCCGCCTCCCTCGCAAAGGGCGTCTGCTGCTGCCGGGCAGGGGCGGTGGATGAAGGCTGCGGGGCCTGCCACTTGGCGGAGTCAGGTGCGCCTTGGCCGGGCTCCGCGGGTTGGGGTTTCGATGTCGATGGTCTGGCGTTTGTCGGGGCGGGTCCGGGGGTGGCAGATGTCTTCACCAGGCTCGTCACTCTGCGGAGGGGAGAGTGGAGGGGGAAGGGGGATGAGCGGGGCGTTTTTGTGTCCGATACGAGCGGTGGAAGGGGGACTGGTTAAGTTAAGACGGCACAGGCACACGTGAAACTTTCCCCGACGGTAGCGTTGAATCGAGTACGTACGGTACGTATATACTTCGTATAACTTAAAGTTTCGGCCGCGAGAGTCGTGAGAACGAAGGCCGGAAAGCTCTCGGAATCGGTAGGAGGGTGAGCGGGTGGGTGGGTAGGTGATTGGGTAGGGCGACGCGTGCTGCGATAGAGGTATAGGTATACCTTTTTCTGGCTGAAATGGTTTCTGAATGATCGGGCTCCTTAACCCAAAATCGTCGCACTATCAACCATTCTTGTATTGAAATATCGTCCATTGTATACTCGGACCATATATAGGGCATTCATTGTTCACCAGGTAGCAATTTTATTTTCCTCCAAAATCAGTGTGCAGGCTACTGCAGGTATAGAGCTCCTCAAGTGACTGACCACCCTCAGAAGGCTTACGGCTTACAGGTGGTGCACCTCTATATACCGTCGCATACATCAGGGCGGGAGGGTCAGAAGGCTGCTTCGGCTACTAAACGTAACCTCTCAGCTAGCCGGGCTCGGTGCGCTCGTTCCGTCGCTGTATCTCACGTCTCGGATGAGTTGTGTGTTCACGTCGCCACGACGAGGGTGGTTGAAGGTTCGCAACAACACCAAGAATATCCCCTGAGCCTCGGCAACACGAACACACACTAGGAGTGGCAACTTAGGCGTGGCAACTGCTAAGCTTGATTCGGTTTGAACGTCACTCGCGCTTCGGGGACAAGAGTACCAGAAATGTCAATGGTTGTGCTGGACTAGTTTTTTAGCAGTTAGTGAAATCCCCCCAGGGGCACCAATTTAACCGACACTCCCAAACGACACGCCGAAACGTCACATATACAGACACAAAAACCACCAAAGCACAAAAAATACACACACACACCAACCAGAAAAAAACACACAAACCGAAAGACAAGAGCAAAACATACCGGTAAGCTTGTAGTATGAATAAACCCTCAGTTGTCTGACAGCCGAGACTTACGAGCGACAGAGCCAGACGAACCACAGACAGGCGTACGAACGTTAGACGACGAGACGGAAGTATCAGGGGGCGTACGGTCGGGAACGTCCACTACATGATTGGAACGACCACTCGCAGAACTCAACAAGCAAGTACATACCGGTAAGCTATGCATAAACCCCCAGTTAGTGCAACAGTTGACATTAGGTCGACGAATGATGCCACCCTTCCTTCACAGCAATCTTACCTGTTGAGCAGCCAGCCCCCTGCCTCCGCAGCCGCAGACCCCGCAGTAGTCTTCTCCCCCTTACGCCCACCGCCTTCCGAGTTACCGCCACCCCCACCCCCACCGCCACCGGTGGCGGCCTCCACCCCCAGAGAAGCGCGGGCACGGTCTCCAAACTCGTGCAAGGCGGTGATGAACTGAGGGGAGTACGGGCTCCGTTGCTCCGACCCGCCCCGCGACCGGCCGCCCATCGCGGCGACCTGGTTGGAGTTCGACACACAAGGGGAAGGGGGGGGGGGGGGGGCGTACTCATTTGTTGCTTGCCTTAGTCATTTGACCATTGACCACGGGGGGGGGGCTTGTGACGCTCAGAATGGTGAAAAGACCTCGCCTGAGGTGGACCATTTGCTTCAACTATGTCTCACTTTACGTACATGTTTTTGTGTTCCTGAGGTATTATTCGTTCCACTCGAGAGTTAGTGGAGCCTGTCTTGTGACCACGGATTAGATTATGGTGATGAGTTATAACCGTCTTGGGAGTTCAGACGGAAAAATTGGCGTTACAAAGTGACGGTTACACCAACGGCCACGGCGTGATTGGGCGACGATATGTACGTATCAGTGTTGGTGTCCGATTCACATTACGGGGAACCATAGTAATCAGGACAAAAAAATGCTAGTAAAAATACTGGAATATATAGGTTTTGGTGTACGTGATGGGTCCTGACTACTATGGTCCCCCGTAATATTAGTAGTTGCGATGCAAGGAGTCTAACGGCACGACGGCGCGCCGCATGACCTACCAGGAGTGCTGGGCGCTCACACTGGTCGTAGGAGGTTGATAACAACCAAAAATGTTGAACGTATCGTTGTTTTGGTCGCTGTCTTAACACTCCCTAAGTGGTTCGCTCATGACGCGTGCCATATGACAGAGGTACGAGTAGCACTTTTCGGCTGAAATTATTAAAAAAAAATTGAAGGACGGGGCTTCTTAACCCATTCAGAACTGAAAAAAAAGTGTCCCACACTAATTCCAAGTAGTTTCTCCCCAAATATGTGGGGACCAGTTCTTAAGGGCTTCACCAGGCCAAAATCGTCCAAATGTATTTATTGTGTTGCAACATTTTTCATTGTGTACTTAGGCCAGCCATACCATTGTCTATCGGGTATATAGCACTTTTATTTTTCTCCGAAATCAGTTTTTGGGTGGGGGTATTGAGCTCCTCAAGTGACCACCCTTAAAGGGCAAAAACATGGTGCGCCTCGACCGTCGTAGCATTGTGAGAAGAACACCAGCAACAATGCTCGATATTGAAGTCAGTGCAGAACACCACACTCTGTCCGGGTGATAGATATCCCAGGCTGGTCCAGTCTACGTTAAAGCTACAAACTAGGTTTCCTGTGAGGGTACCTGCCCAAAAACAAAACAGTACCACCACACCGCTAATCCAGAGAACTCTAGAAACAGGGGGGGGGTATACCTACCGAAAATAAATGAAAAAACAACTACAGTAAGAGCGCTGTTTGTTTTGGCTGTATGTATGTACAGAAAGAAATTCCATCCCATTGGTGGGATTTTCATTCGGGCATGGGGGAGGGTGTGTTCTGAATTTCTGTATTTCTGTACTTGAAATTCAAATATGGAGTGAAAATGTATGGTTTCACCTCTGCCTGAGCGCTCTGAACGTAGCAGTGGGCCTTTTCCACGAAGCCCAAGTCTGCCAGTCTCATGGCCATGCGAAGCTTGTGTCCCTGCCCCAAGGGGGAAAAAAAACAAGTCAAGAAAGACAAGCAAAACGGGAGTGACAGCGAGTATCAGGAATCAGGAGGGATAAACATGATTAAACATTGCGACAGAAAAACAACATTTTATGGAAAACGTACGGTACATATAAATAGTGCTGAAGGTATCGCCTAAGCCCTCCTCCAGCAGTTGGAGGTAGTAATACCGACCGTTCCGTCTTCCTGGCGACATGAGCTGCCTTGCTATACACTGCGTCGCATCGCATTATAATGCTGTAATCGTATTTTGCTGCCGCTGAGCTCGAAAACGCGGCGGCGGCGTAACTGCTGCCTAGTTAAAAGCGCGGCGCAAGTGCTGCCGGGCTAAATGTGCGGCGCAACTGCTGCTGGTTTACACGCGCGGCGAAACGCCTGCTGCTGCTGCATAAGTTACCTGCGCGGTGCACGCGTTAGCGGCGAACAAGTCCCAACATTCGACAAATGTCAAGAAGGGCAGGAGAACAGAACAGCACAACAAGATAATCAGACAATAGGAGAATGCAAGAAGACGATAACGTAGAACCACGAGCACACAAGAACACGAGAAAACGAGACCAGAAGGACACGAGACAAAAGAGAACAGGAACAAAAACAGGGTTGTTTACGGGTCGGGTCAAAAGTCGCGAGTCGGGTCGGATGGGGTCACCCAATCCGACCCGACCCGACCCGACCCGACCCCGTGATATTTTTGCTAACACCTGACCCGACCCGACCCGACCCGACCCGACCCGACCCGACCCGACCCGACCCGCGCGTCGGGTTATGACCTGTGAACAACCCTGAAAAAAATATTAGAACAAGAAAAAAAAATGAGAAGGACGGGGTCGATCGCGCTTTTTCTTCACCTGGACCGCGCTGTTTTGTTTCCCACGACCGCCGTCGCTGAAAGCCACCTCCAGCACCTCCAGGACGTGAACGGCATCGGTGGCCTCTCGCGTTCGCAGGGCCCTGCAAGCGTTATCGTTACCGGGAGCAAGTAGGTGCTCGGTCAGAGAGAAAGGCGGGGAGCCACATCCCTCTGTCTCTCCCCCTCACCCCCCCCCCCTCGAAAAAATGACGACGAGGCTACGGTATAATAGCGCCAACAAGTCACACACCAGATTGTTCTCTGAGAGCACGCTATTGATAGGGTATAATGGAATTGCGCTTTTCAGGAAACCACAAATAATTCATGTCTCACTGGCGGTTCCTGAAAACTTTCTCAAGTAAGGAGTTAGAATACCAATTTACCAGGTGGTTTTATATTGCATCGGGTTGGTAGAGCACAAGAAACCTCGTTAGAATCCTATCACGGGGGACAATAGTAAATACCGGAAGGACATATGGTGCACACAGAAAAATCTATATTTCCAATTTTTTACTGTCACGGGGATCTACAGTAAATACGTAGGATCAGATTTTAATATTAACCTTTATAGGACTGGTGTCCCGTTTTGGGGACAATCTACTTGGAATTAGAGTGGATTGTCCCCAAAACCGGACTGCAGTCTTAAAAGGGTTGATTAATAGTAAAAATATGGAAATATGTAGGTTTATGTGCGTACCGTAGCTCCTACTATTCACTATGGTCCCCTGTACGGGGGAACCATAGTGAATAGGACCAAATATTGCTATTAATAGTAAAAATATCAGGGCCTTCCTCGGGAAAATTCCCGAACGTTTCGGGAATCGAGGTAAATCAACCATATCAAACTAACCAAGGAGGAATAAACAATGGAAAAAGCACCTTAAGAAAGACAAAACCACGGCGAATCAAATGACGGTGTTTTTTTTGTAATTCCCGTGGCAAATTACCATGGACCATACCGCGGTTCCTACTTCGTAAAAAAAAAAAAAAAACACCGTCATTTGATTCGCCGTGGTTTTGTCTTTCTTAAGGTGCTTTTTCCATTGTTTATTCCTCCTTGGTTAGTTTGATATGGTTGATTTACCTCGATTCCCGAAACGTTCGGGATTTTTCCCGAGGAAGGCCCTGAAAAATATGGAATTATGTATGTTTTTGTGTGTACCGTAGGTCCTATTAACTAGTGTTTACTATAGTCCCCCGTAGTAAGAGTTCTTCGTAAAACGGTGAAAAAGTAACGACCCCTATACGTACATCATACCTATGAGCCGGCTTTCGGTGGTCCACTCCGGGAAGAACGATCCTGGCGCCCTTCGTCGTCGGGAGTTCCACTTGCATGCCCGACACCAAGAACAAGGCGTGGGCGGCGGGGACGTTGTCGGAGTCGAACAAACGGTCGCCCAGAGCCGTTAGCTGTTCGGCCCAGCCTTGCGCCTTCGGACGGACGAGCAGACAGACAGCGGGTCGAGATGGCAAGCGTCAGCGGGGGCTAGGGGAGGGCGGGGGGGGGGGGGCGGGGGCGGCGTGGCAGAGGCGGGGGGGGTAGTATGTCCGGACAAAGAGGAGGCGATGGAGGCAGCGGCAGCAGGTAGGACAGTACACAAAAAAAAAATGGACAGAAGTCGTGCTCTGGCAGGGGGGAGGGGCAGGGGAATCATTTATTTTCTACCGTAAGAAATAGCCGCCATAGGAGTGCCAAAAAAAAAAGGGCGCTTTTTTTTTAAATGACAAGCGTGGGTTGTTTCTTGATGCCCAAAAGCATGCAAAACCTGCTTAACCATTTATTTCACTACTGCAGTGTACGTGTACCTAAATCTGACTCTAATTCCAAGTGTGTTGTCTCCGAAACGGGAGTGCAGTCCTAATAAGCCGCATGCCTAAAAAGGTCAAAAACCCTTCGGTTACGTACTGCAATCTATACACAGCTCTGGTTGCAGTTTGTTTTTGCTCTCGAAACGTTAATACAGTTGAAACAATTTTTTTTCTTCAGTCCTCCCGATGCACGACATGAGTACACCCGCCCCCCCTCCCCAACACCCCCCAACACCCCTTCTCCACTCTCTAAAAAATTCCCATGTGCCAAGCTTGGAGCACCTTGTTACTGACGATAGCCGCCGCAGTCGCCATCCAGCTCTCCTCAAACCCGCCTTGCCCAGCAGAGGCAGCGCCGTCCCCGGCCCTCGCCCCCGCCCCCCCTCCGCAACCGCCTCCTAGACTCTTCCCCCCGTGCTTGATCGCCGCGCCCGCCTGCCCCGAAAACGCGAGCGCCATCGTGTGAAGAGGAGTTCCAGAATACAGGAAGGCGTTGGCGTAAAGCCGGACCACACGCTGGTAGGTTGGCTGCGGTGGGGGAGCATCCCCGCCCTCGCTTCCTTCGGCAGCCACTGCCAGCGTTGGGCACTGGGCGGCTATGAGCAGAGCCAGGCCCCACAAGCCCGCACGTATGGAGGCGTCGACAGCCTTGAGGCGAACGGGAAACAGGGGACAAAAGGGTAGAGGACAGGGGATAGGGGACATGGGACAGATAATAGAAGATAGGGGACAGGGGGTAGGGGACAAGGGATAGGGGACAGGGGACAGATAATAGAGGATAGGGGACAGGGGGTAGGGACACGGGACAGGAGGTAGGGGATAGAGGATGGGGACAGGGGACAGGGGATAGGGGATAGGGGACACGAGACAGGGGACGGGGAATAGAGGATAGGGGGCAGGGTATAGGGTATAGAGAACAGGGGATAGAGGATGGGGGACAGGGGATAGGGGACATAAGATAGGAGACAGGGGATAGGGGATAGAGGATAGGGGGCAGGGGATAAATGACAAGGGATAGGGGACAGGGGATAGGGGATAGGGGATGGGGGTCGAGTTGAGTAAAGGGTGGCGCGGTTTTGTATGAGCAACGGGCATTGTGCGGGAAGGACGTGGAGGGGTGTTGCAAGCTCAGAGTTTTTTTTCGGTCGCACATTGCAAAAGTGGGGAACTGCATGAATACTATGATAATGTTACAAAGGCGTAACAAGGTGAGAGCTCGATCGAATTAGTTGCTCAGCTATATAGATGCAAGCTGCGTGATATGGATAGCCGGCTAAATTTTACATCGAGGGCCTGCTACGTTCTCCTTGAGGCGGGAGATGATGGTTGCGGAGGCAAGCACGGCGTGTCTGCCTTCGAAGGCACGGAAACAAGCAAAAAGAGGGCGAAAAAAATAGTTCCTCACAGCTCAAACGAAAAACACACAAGGGGGAGGCAGACAGATTCGAAAAAATAAACACGAGAAAAAAGAGCTCAACTAGCTCGCCCCGTTTCCAAAAAGAGCAGAGGGACATCTATTCATCCATCAAAATAAGACCCACAGTAGTCGCGCGCGCAAGGACCACACTCCACAAAACAAAAAAACACCCGGAGACGAAAATACACTGGTACTGCTGTACCAGAGTATATAGCAACCTGAACCAACGCCGATTTAAAAAGTTGAAGAAAAAAAAAACAGACAGGGAAACGGCGACCCAGCCTCCAACCCTCACCTCTTCTTTCTTGCCGTCCACAAGCAACGCCTCCACCTCTTCATGAGACCCCGTAACCGCCTCACCGCCGTCGCGCGCGCAAGGACCACACTCCACAAAACAAAAAAACACCCGGAGACGAAAATACACTGGTACCGCTGTACCAGAGTATATAGCAACCTGAACCAACGCCGATTAAAAAAGTTGAAGAAAAAAAAACAGACAGGGAAACGGCGACCCAGCCTCCAACCCTCACCTCCTCTTTCTTGCCGTCCACAAGCAACGCCTCCACCTCTTCATGAGACCCCGTAACCGCCTCACCGCCGCCCCGGTCAGCTTTACCCCCGCCCTCACCATTAACCGCCCCCGCCCTCGGCCCCGCCCCTCCCACCGCCCCCCCTCCACCACCACCGCCACCACCAAAAGCACCACCACCAAACCCTCCCGGAGCACCTCCGAAAGGCCCGACCCCCGAGAAGGAAGACCGCTGCGAAACGCCACCCTGAAACCCTACCCCTCCCTCACCACCACTACCACCACCACCACCACCACCACCGGGAGCCGCCCAGGGGCCAGCGCCACCACCCACACCACCAAACCGTCTGGGAGCGGAAGCAGCCGAAGCTTGCAGCGTCGATGCTGGTGCTAACGGGGAGGGGGAGGAGACGGCGGCTTCTTTGTTGGCCTCTTTTCTTCGTGCATGGGCAGCCTTGAGGAGTCCCACGATGGCAGCCTCTGGGGAGGCGGGGCCCACCGCCGTGCCGGTAACGCTTGTCAGCCGGCCCTGTGTGTTGTTTTGCCGTCGTTAAGGGTTTGCATCACGGAAGGGGAGGGGAGAGGAGGGTCACGGGGAGCGGAGAGAGAGGGGGGGGGGCGGAGGGGATGATAGGGGAATGGAACGGGGGAGGAAGGGGCGCTGGGGTGCGGGTATATGAGTGGCAAGGCGGAAAGCCCAAATAAAGCACCGTTAATTTTTTTTGGCGTTGTATTAAAAAAAAAGAGGCGCGTCTTCGATGATGCGGGGAGGGCGGGGGGGGTGTACTCATGTTCGTGCACGGCCGTAGTCATATGACCATAAGACCCTCGCCGCATCCCTACAAGCCGGGACGCGAGCACGTTGGTTTCACGAACAGGCAGACACTATGCTTGCACCAGCGCCCCCCGCGAAAAAGCCGGCCCGGTGGGCAGGGCGGTTTTTTTTTTTTTTTTTATTGGCGCGCAGTCGCATGGAGCGGTGAGCTGCCCATCCTACTATAGAACCGCTCTTGAGGCGCGACTTGCATATGCTCACGACAGCTTCAATGAGTAGCATGGAGGGGGGGGGGGGTGAGTGGAAGGAAGCGGAAGGAAATCAAAGGCGGTGTTCAACGTGAATAAAGGCATGTTTCGATCCCGTTTTCACCCTAACATCCGATTCCCCGCCTCCTATTACAAGCAAAGCCCGCGAGCAGAGACTGAGCCCCCAAGACCTCCGCAGCGAGCCACTTTCCTCTGTAACAACTCCCTCGCGTTACCTCCGCACACTCAAACCCTTTTTCTACTAAGCAGTAGGGATAACATACCAAGTACCTGAGTATATATAACTCGGTGCTTCAGAGCGGTAAAAAACCGACATGTCCCGCCCATAAGTCAAAGCTACGAGTACATACTGCCCACCCAGACAAAAGCAACCTGTCATTAAGAGTGCGTAATTCATGCTTAAGATTAAGATTGCCACGGGGGCGCTCTTGAATCGGAGTATATACCCACTGTACCTTAAACTGCAACGCCAGGCCGGCAACGCTCCACAGCAGCTTCTCCCCCTCGCCCCCCGGGCCCCCTCCCGCCCCCCCGCTGCCGCCCCCCTCGTCATCGCCCCCCTCAGCCCTGTTCTGGACGTAAGCCTTAATCTTGTCCATCGGAGCGTTCGACAACGGGCCCGGGAATTTTTCGGCGTCACGTACAACCTTGTCAGGAGCGGTGAGGTCTTTCAGAGACCAAATCTGCCGGGGGGGGGGGGGGGGGGGACCACGGCGTTGTCGCGATAAAGCACCGAGCAGGATGGGCGCGTTGTGTGAAACGGTGCGGTGGTAGCGGCGGCGGCGGCGGCAGTTGAATGGTGTGGTGCTGTGAGGCCTGCTTACGACTTGGGCCTAGCCTAAATATGATGGTTGAAACAAACTATTAATAGGGGTCTTCACGGGTCAGGAGGTCTCCGAAACGTCACGGGTCCGGTCGAGTAGGGTCGGTTCGGGGCGGGGGGGGGGGGGGGGGGGTTGGTGGACCCGCGAAATTCGACTTGACCTGTGAAAAGCCCGGAAATATTTCCCTAATCCTATACTTCGTATATATATAGCCCTACCCGCGATAGCCTGGGAAGTTCTCGGAACATCATATGTGATGAGGAGTTAGTGGGACCACCATTTTCTTGAAGCTGCTGGGCCAAGTGGTAAAAATAGTTCAGGGTGCAGTGGTGTTCAAGGTCCAAAGCACACTCGGGCCCTTCGATTGGTCTAGCAACAGTTAGGTCTTGAGAAATCAAGTGCTAGCGTCTATTTTGGGGTACTGAAAGTTTTCTTGAGTGCGAGGGGGGGGGTGGAGTCCACCCCGTCGTTGCGCACTCAAGAGGGTGGAGGCCCACTTACGACATGAGAAGCGGTTTCTATGCGTTTTTATTGCTGTTGATCCCCACCCGAACTTGTTTTCTTTCTCCCCTTTTTTTAACTGCAATATAATCTTCTCAAGCAAAATTTATTTTATTTTTTCCCGTTTTTCCACCGCTTCCCGACTCAACCCTCCCTCCCCCCCAACCGTTGGAGGTGTCTCTCGTAGGAGTAGGAACGGTGCTCCGTCTCCAAAGGGATGCATGGTGAATGGACAAATAACTAAGGCAATAAACAAATGAGTACGCCCCCTCCCCCCCCTCCCCTTCCCCTCTTCCTCCTACCCCCCCCCCCCCCCCCTCAGCAAACAACCCGAAGGACTGCAGAAACAAATAGAGAAGGCAATCGAGTACACCAGGAAGTGGAGAGTGACGGCGAAACGTAAAAAAGTGGCGCAGTAGTTGTATTAACGAAGATAAGGAGAGTCCGGTAACTTGTAAGTGGAAGTGGACGAGAATGATGATTACCGATCGTTAGACCAGTATACGTACCTTGGCGTAGAAATCTCAAAAGATTGCTCTTGGGATGCACACATAAATAAAATAATAGGCAAGGGTAAGGCACACGTAGGCAAGATGGAAGCAGTCCTAACAGACTCGCACCTTGACACTAGAATTAAGAGATGTTATACTGATGAATTGTGATTGTACCAAAGCTAGAATATGCAGGAGAAGTATGGGAGGGAACGCGAAGCTCGTAAAACAGCTGGAAAACAGTACAGATGACAGCAGCTAAAAAGTACTAGGATGCCTCAAGTACGACGAGTAATACAGTATTGAGAGCAGAACTGGGAATGCTACCCACTTAAGACAAATAGAGACGTGCGTAAGTTGAAATGGCCAATATAAAAGTAAAGAACATGCCAAATAAGAGGTTGCCAGCCATAGCCGATAAAGCTGTATGGGAGAAAGTAACCAAAGGGCGAGCTGGAATAAGGTGGGATAGCGTAGTCGAGAAAGTATGGAAGGAAATAGGAAACCAAAAAGAGACGCTGGCCATAGAGAAATTTAGCGGATACAAGACAGAAGTGAAAGAAAGGATAGAAAGAAGGGAAAGGCTAGCACTGAGAAAGAAGGTGGAAGGGGAAGAACACTTTAGAGATGTACGGCGGGGTTGAGAGAAGCGAATATGGAATTGAAAAGGTATCTGCACGGCCTAATGGATTCGCGAAAAAGCTGAAACTGCGATTTCGTGTAGCGGGACCTGGACCTGCCAGAAAGAAGAAGGAGGTATACCAGTAGCCGGGAGAGGAAGTAGGCCACAGATGTGCCCATGTGGCAAAGCCATAGAGAGTTAGAGTTCACATAGTGGGAGAATGTGAAAGGTACAAGGAGGAAAGGATGTGCTAGAGGAGCGAGACGAGGAAAATAGACGAGTGTGACATGGAGCAGTTTGGTACACTAAATAGTAGCGAGAAAACGATCGCTATCTTGGAGATAGATGGTGGCCACAGGCGCGAAGCAGGAAGGGGATAAGATTAGCAAAGGTTTCTCTGTAATTATATGGAAACAACGTAATGAGCGCCCAAGTGTTGGCAGGTGTCTATATTAGGAGTAGGAACGGTCTCCGTCTCGAAAGGGATGCGCTGGTCAATGGTCAATATGACTAAGGCAAGCAACAAATGAGTACGCCCCCCCCCCCCCCCCCTCCCAATCACCCCACCCCTTAAAATCTCCCTCTCGCTCACTTTCACGGGCCCCTTGCGAAGCGCGGGTCCATCGTCCGGAGACGGCGCCACCCCCGGTGCACACGCCAACCTCATCTTCCGTCGCGGGTGCATGCAGACCAGCCTCCCTCCGAACCCAAACACAGCTATCACGCCCGGGGGCCTCACCCCAGGCTCGCGAGTAGCAAGCCGGTGATCGGTTCCCGCGGCCCCTGGCGACGGACCACCCAAGCCCCACCCCCCCCCCCCCCCCCCCCCCCCCCCCCCCCCCCCCCCCCCCCCCCCCCCCCCCCCCCCCCCCCCCCCCGCCGCCTCCGCCGCCGCTGTGCCCCTTTAACCCGCCAGCATCGCCGAAGCGTGTCGACGAAAAGGCGGACGCGGGAGGGACGGGGGCCCTCGAAGGTTCTCCGAATGCCGCTGGCACTGGGTGGCCGTCTGCTCCCCCCGCCGACGTGAAAGATGACCGGTTACTGCCGCCACCCTGCCAGGGGTGGGCCGCCGCAGCCCCCACCCCCGCGGAGTTCGCGGTAGGGGGTGTAAAGGAGGCGGGAGCCGTCTGAAATACGCCTCCTTCTAGCGGAACACCCCCGCCCTCAGCGCCGCCAAGCTCCCCGTCTTCCGCGCCAGATACGTCCCCTACAGAAGAGCCGAAAAACGCGGCGGAACTGCCCCCCGCGTCCCCGGAAGAGTGAGCGTTTCCCCGAACCGGCATCTTGCCGGCCGACAGCGGGGTCAGGGGACGGTCGAACCCTGTCCCCCCCTTCGTCGGCCACCGTTTAGGCTCGGGGAGGGGCTGTTTCTGCGGCGAAGATCCCCACGGGTTGGGCAAGGACGGCGGAGGCACAACAGGGGTTTCCGGCGGCGGCGCCTGCGAAAAAACGCTCGTGTCGTGTCCACCGCCTTGACTTCCTCCTCCTCCTCCTCCACCCCCTAGCGAGCTCCCGGCATCACTCGCCGCCACCGCCCCCGACAGGGAACCAGGGACGTCATCCGACGCGAAGAGCTCGTCCGCAGCGCGCGCCGGGGCTAGCGTGGAGAACAGGTCCGCCGCGCCGCCCTCCGTGCCGTTACCGGCTCCGTCTTCGGTCGGGTCCGGGCCGAACAGCGACGCTTCCCCTCCGCCGCCGCCGCCGCCGCCGCCGCCGCCGCGGGTGAGCGGAGAGGATGTGTTGACGAAAGGGGAACGGCAAGCAGCGACGCCGATGTCTCCGATTTTTCCTGCGAACGCGTCTCCCGCGGGCTCCCCGAAGGCGCCGGACGAGATGGGCGGCGGGCGTGAGCGGTCGACACCGTTCCCGGATGTCCTCGCTGGGCCGCCTTCCTCACCACCACCACCACCACCACCACCACCACCATCGCCACTGCCGCCGCCACCGCTACCGCCATCGACGCCGCCACCTCCACCTCCACCTTCACCACCGGCGCTGCTACCACCTGGTGCTCTCCCGTCCCTCCTAGCGGCGCTATCGCCGCCTTCCGTCGGCCTTTCTTCGGCCCCCGGCGAGAGGTCTAAGGCGGGCGGTCCCCGACCGAAAGCAACGTGAGCCTCAGGCGCGGCATCCGTCGACGAGCCGACAACGCCTCGGCCTCCACCGGCGGTCGGAAAAAGCTCGGGAGCCGAGGGAGTATCCTGTTGACCGTTTTCGGGGACGGAGGAAGGGTGGGGGTGGAACGGACCGTGCGGTGGCGGCGCAGTGGTAACCACCGCGGCGGCCGCCACCGGTGGCGCCAAAAGACTCGAGGGCCTTTCGCCAGCATCCCAGGTCGTGTTATGCTCACTCGGGTAGTTGCCACCACCACCACCATCACCACCACCGTCATTAGCGGAAGCGCTGTGCACCATTCCAGCGGAGGAGGATTCCGCCGGCGGTGTACCGCCGCCCTCCGCCGCCGCGGGCGCAGGTGCAGGCTGCGCTTCGGAAGGCCCGTGGGCAGGCGACGCCGCCAACGGCATGCCCATAGCGCGGCCTAGCCCCGCCACCGCCGCCGCCGATCTCTCCGTACCGCCGCCCCCTTCCCTCTTGGGGACACGGTGCGAAGGCGGCAGCGGCGCCCATCCGCCAGCCGCCACACCTCCGCGAGCCCCCCTCGCCCCTTCCGCCGCGCCGGCACCACTTGCGCCCGCCAAGCGCGCCACGTGTCCCACTCCGTCAGCGCCGTTCCCCATGCGCGCCTTGAGCACGGGGCTAATGTTCCACCCGGTGTTGCTTCCGTCTCCTAAGCGAGAGGGGCTGAGGCTTCGCCAGGCGGAGCGCGCCGGCCACTTCGCCGCTCCAGAAGGCGCGGCGCCGGCGCCGGCGCCGGCCGCGGCGGAGCTGGCAGCGGACGCGTGCGACGGCACCGGCGGCGGCAAGCCTCCGACGCTAACGCGGCGCGTTCGCGGGAACCCCGGGAGCGGGAAAATCGGCGGAACGTCCGCCAGGTTAAAGGGGGAGGCGGACAAGGGTCTGGCACTGCTGCGCCCCTCGCTGACCCCGCGGAGTCCCCTCCTCACATGCCCGCCGCCCGAGTCCAGGTCGAACCCGGAGAGAACACTGCGACCGTTCAAGGAACCGCCGCTGTCGTGTCGCGAAAACGGGGTCGGGCTTTCCGCGTCTGACTCCGGCGAGCTGGGGATCTGCGCGGAGTGGGTGCGAGGGGCGACGGACGGTCAGTACGGAGGCGGTGTGCGCGAGGGGGAGGAGGGGGGAAGAGGAGGCGAACATATTTGTTGCTTACCTTAGGCATTTGACCATTGACAATTCATCGGGCGGGGGGGGGAATCGACTTCGGTATGTATTCTTGAAAAAAAAAGAGAAAACGAAGAAAAAATGCGCCAGGAAGGTACACTGCGTGTGTGTTGACGGGTATATAGGGTGCACCCGTCACGCGTCTGACCTGCCCTAAAGCGTCAGATAGGGGTGTTGCCGCCTGAAAGGGGTGCCAATCAATCGGGAAAAACACAACAAGAGTTGTCACTTTCTCTCACCGCGAAAAAGTCGCTCGCGGTAGTCTCCGCGACGCTGGCTTCGATGCCGTTGCTGCCTTCGCTCTCATCCTCGCCCCCTTCTTCCCCCTCCTCTTGATCCACTCCCCTCCCCACTTCCTCCTCTCCCCCGACTCGGTCCTGTTTGCCTTCATCCTGCCCCACCCCCCCCTCTCCCAAAAATTGGCCTCCATCACCGCGCGTCTCGTTGCTACTTTCGCTGCTGAACAGGCTCGCCCCTATCTCACGGTCCTGCAGCCCCTTGCCTGCGCCCTCAACATCATCAGCGCGCTCGTCTTCGGCCGGGACGACGACATCCCCCCCACCCCTACCCTCCGTCTTGTCCTCCTGCCCGTCTGCGTCGGACACACTACCCGCCTCCTTCCAGTCGCCACTATCAACGTCCAACTTTTTTTCTGCTTGCATCACTGCAGGAGGTATCGCGGCCACCGCCGCCGCTGCTCCTACCCCTGCTCCTACTGCTGCTGGTGGTGTGTCCCACCGGGGACGTTCATCCTCTTTCCCCTCTACCGCTGACGCCTCCGAAACCCCCGCTCCGTCCTGCCGTTGCCCCGCCCCAACGGGCTCCTCCCCGACGGAGAGAGGCCTTTCAAATGACGCAATAATTGCGGGGAATTCATTGACCGTTCTCGACACCCCGGACAAACTCGACGGCTCTTCGGCAGACACTTTCTTCCCCGGCGACGAAGGCCTTTCCGACGGAGGCCCCCTCAAAACATGCCCAATTTCAGCGGATGGAAACCCTTCTGCTTCGCCGGCGCGCGTTCCGGAGCCGGGGCTCCACGCCCCGAAAGGCGTGCTCAGAGAAGACCCTATGCCCAGCCTGTCTCCGCTTTCTTGTGCCGCGTCGGACTCTCCCTTACCGCCGCCCGCGTCGCCGCGCTGCGCTCCTTCGGTAGCCGGTAACGTCTCCGCCTCGTCGACAGCTCTATCGTGCAGTCCCGCGGGGCCTGCCGCGCTTGACGCTTCCGAATCGGCGCCGAGCGACGACTGGCCTTCTTGGGGCGGCTGACCTCCTAGTGCCGGCTGGCCACCTAGTGGCGCCTGATCACCCTGTGCAGAAATAGTCGATGCGCCGCCTCCATCGCCCTGAAGAAGGGCATCGTCATCTGCAAAAGGGCTGCTAGCATCCACCCTTTCGGTGGCGACTGGGAGCGACTCCGGTAGCGCCGGCGCCACACGGTCTGCCTCCGGAGTTACCACCGCCGCCACCTCGGCCACAGCTTCTCCCTCCTCGTCCCCTTCCTGCTTGCCGCTCTCCCACCCCTCCCCTTCCTCCGACAGGACCGGCGCCTCGGTTGAAAAGCCCAAAGCACTCGCCCGCTTCGCGTCCGTCGAGCTTGCGAATATGTCGTGGTAGTCCGAATTTTCATGCGTCGACATCTCGCCCTCAGCCCACGACGACGAGCGCGCCGCGAACAGTCGCGGAGGCGAGCTAGGCGCGTCATCCAAGCTTATCCCAGCGAAAGAGATAGTCTCAGCGGAGGATGCCTTGCTCGCGACAAACGATGACCTCGAACTCGGCTTCACCCGGGGCACAAACATGCTTGGAGGCGTTTCTCGCCCGGTCGGGGGAGTGGAGGCTTTGGGAGCCACCTCCTCCCCCTCCCCCCGCTGCTCCTCCCCCCCCTGCTCCTCTTCGCTTGCCGCCGAAGCCCGGGGCTCCGTCATTTCGGCGACTTCGCCCTGGTCCGCGTCTTCCTCGATTCTGCCCGTCGAAGCTCCGGGTTCGGTCAATTCGGCGACTATGTCCTGATCCTCGCTTCGGCCCGCTTCGCTTCGGTCCGTCGAAGCTCGCGGCTCGTTCAATTCGGCGGTGTTGTCCTCATCCGCTGGGCACATGCCCCACCCGTCGTACCCTCCGGAGTCTTTCGTGAAATCGTCTCCCGCGGCTTCTCCGAAGAGCCCCTGCCCCCCCACGACAGCCTTCTCGCCCGGGGGCGGCGCAGCGCCAAATACGCCCAGGTCGAGCGGTGGCGATGGCTGCTTCTCCCACCCTGGGGACACCGACTGCTGCGTCCGCCCGTCTGCTTGCGCGGCATCGGACCATTCAGGCACCACTCCCGAGCCCGCCGGCTCCGCTCCAACAGCGGCCGCCCACGATGCCTCGCGGCTATCGTCGAGGCTAGCATCGACACCCCCCGGCACGGGCTGCGGTGGCGGTGCAGAGGCGGCCGCCGGCACGGCGAAATCATCCTCCATTGTCGTAAACTCCTGCTGTGGCGACTGGGACCTTGGCGGCCGTGCGAGCGGCACCTGTCGCTGTGGCAAGCTTTCCTCGGATTCCACGCCGCGGGTACCAGGTGGAGGTCCGAACAAGTCAGACGGCGGCGCTCCTAGCTCTTGCGCCGGCCGCCCAGAAGGCGGCAGGCTAAGGGTGTCATCGATCTGATACGCGGCGCTGTGCGCTAGCGGGCTCGGCGAGGGCGCATCTTCGCGGCTGTCTAAGGTCTTTACGGCGGTCACTGACCCGCTAAAGTCGGCAGACATCAATATGTCATCGCGGGACATCTCCGATGGCTCGACCTGCATGCTCGACTGGTCATCGTTGCCGGCGCCCGTCTGCCACCAGGGGGACGAACCGCCATCAGTCCCGCCGCCAGTTCCAAACGCTCCCTCCACCGTAGGCGACCCAAGCGGCGCTCCGATTCCTGACGGACCGCACTGCTGTTCCTCCGGCCATGCACCGACGCTCGGAACGGCAACCGCCGCCCCCTTGCTACTCCCAGAAGAGCTCCCGTTTGCCCCCGACCGAATCCCTGCACCCCCCAACGGCACTACGGCGCGCTCACCACCCCTCCCGCCGAAAATATCACCCTCCGTTCTTGGTGATCCGAAAAAATCAGCCGCACTCCTAGAACCCTCGTTTCCGGCAGGCTCAAAAGCACGCCCCTCCCCTCTCCAGGCAACGTCGCCGCTGCCGCCGTAGGTGGTTCCAAAGGGCGCCAAAGGAGGGGAGCCGCAGCTCCGCGGACTTGAGGCCGACGCCGGCGCCGGCGGCACCGGCACCGGTGGCGGTGCTCCAAAATCTCCGCGAGGGGCGTCACCGAACATCGACGCGGGGGGCGACCCCAGCTCAGCGGCTACCGTCGAAGGCGGTTGCGGTGGCGGCGGTACCGGGAGAGGCACCGCCTCCGAAGCAGAAGGCCAAGCTCTCGGCCCGCTCGCCGCGGACGACTCGCGGGAGAGGGAGTCGCTCTCTTTCCTGGCCGGTCGGAACTCCGGGGAACGGGCGGCGGGCGCGGCGGAATGGCTGTGCTGCGAGCCCCAGGAGGAGGACCCATGGCGACTCCTGTTTTCGGACTGCTGCGGTTGTGCTTGGGGCGGCCATTCGGAGCCCGATTTTGGAGGCATGCCAAACGGTTGCGCAGGGGGGAAGGGGGGAGAGGAGCGAGGACCCAAGCTGCGAGCCGGTGGCGGCGGCGGAGCAGTGTGAAATGGGTTGTTGGCGCCGACTGGCGGTGATGAAGGAGGCAGCGACCGCGGCGGCGGGGGCGGGGGCTGCGTCCCTCCAAACATGTTTGCCGGAGGGGTGCCTAGGGTACCTGGCGGCGATCGCTGTGCTCCGAAGGCGCTTCCTGACGGGGGCGAAGCTCGCCCTGTCGCAGCCGGCGCTCCGAACATGTCGGCGGGAGGAGCACCCAAACTTTTCCCCGGCCGCGGTGCCGCGAAGACATCTGGCTCGGGCGATAAGCGCCCTCTCCCTGAAGACGGAGGAGGAGGAGGAGGAGGAGGAGTAGCGGACCTACTCGGTGGCAAGTACTGCCCGACAGAAGGAGGGGGGGTGGCGGACCGACTCGGTGGCAAGTACTGCCCGGTAGGAGGACTAGCAGACCGGCTCGGCGGCAAATACTGGCCGGTAGAAGGAGGAGGGGTAGCGGACCGACTTGGTGGCAAGTACGACCCAGAAACAGGAGGGGGGGGAGTAGCGGACCGACTCGGTGTCAGAAACGGCGATGCCGTGTTTACCCCACCACCATCTCGGCGCGCCCTCCGCGCCTCTACCGTCACGTCCGGCCGAGAGCGAGCGGCAGCTCCAGACCGGGGGGGTCCACCGAAAGGCGTACTTCCCCCGTCCCCGCCGGCGGGGCCCGAAAATACATCCCCACCCCCCCCTTGGGAAAACCCAAACGTAGCGGCTCCCGGCGGGGGTCCCGCGAAGAGATCACTGGGCGGTGCGCTGAAAATGTCGGCGTCGGGAGCGCCGACGGACGAGAAACCGCTCGAGGGTCCACCGAAACCATCGACGCCGGCGGAAGCGGGGGGGGCACCGAACAGGTCGTCGCCGCCGCTACCGAACCCTGCCCCCACTGCACCGCTTGCCTGCCTTCCTGCAGCGCGGTCGCCCCTGTCTCCCGTCGCGCCAAACCCGGAAGACTCGCTCGCATCGCCGAAGCTAAAGGGTGAAGGTCCCTCGTCATTCCCGCCGCCCCCATCGAACGGTCCCCCCGGGAGTACGGCGCTACCTCGGGGTTGGGGCGGCATCAGCGGCCCACCGCCGATGCCCGTGGTAGCCGTACCAGGGGGGGGGGGCGGAGGCGGGGACGGCGCACCGAATCCCTGCACGCCTCCTCCAGTGGAGCTTCCGCCAAACAAGTCGTCCGGCATATCCTGAACTTGCGGTACGCCACTGCTTTGCAGCGGCGGCGCACCGCTTTGCACCGGGGCACCGATGCTGCTTGGCGTGGTTGTTTCTTCCTCGACCTCTCCGCCGAATAAGAAAGCGGCGGCGCGTGGGGAGTCGTCGGCGCGAGCGCCCGCGGGGGGCGGCTTGGCGTCGACATCGGCGGCGGTGGAGGAAGGCCCGCCTCCGAATAGGCTGCTGGCGTCCATGGTGTCGGACTGCTGTACGTGCGATTCAAAAGTAGCAACAGCAGTGGGCGGAGTGGGGCGAGAGAGTATACGGTAAGTTATGCTGGTAGATATCTCGATTACGATTACATAATCGTTGCGTGAAGGGGCAGGAGCAGGGAGGGGGGGCGGCGGTGAGATAGCGGAAGTGGAACGCACGAAAATGCTGCAGATGGATCGGCGCATTAGAGGTACCACTACGGGTATACCGGGTATTTTGTACCGGAATGGTATTGTGGAATGGCGTATGATACATGTAGATCACGAGCTGTGCCGGTAGTTTGTCTAAACGAGCCGACAATTGCTCTTCTACACGAGGTCGGTGCACCCGTGGTCGCACTTCTACGTACTTCTGCTGCACAGCAGTCCACACTGCAATACAGGAAATATTCGGTTTGTGTATGTACTGTTACTGCTGTACGAGTAGACTATTAACACTATCGGTACTCGTATATATACCAGTACCTGGTCGTTTTGTATGTAATTTGGGGGGCCATGTTCCACAGCAGTAAAGCCTTTACCTTGTTTTCAAGCACGCAAACATATACCGGTATACCAGATACTGGTACGTAGAAAAAGAGCAAGAGCAAGAATTCGGTGTGCACTGCTGGCTGTTAGAGGCGCCCAGCAACGATGATTTTATCACGTGCAGTCACGGTGGTCCGAGCGGGTCGTGGTACACAGCAGCGTACACGGTTCACGGTCGGTACATTATTAGACTACTCGCACAGCAGTACCGGTAGCTGCCGCAGTAGGAAACCGTGCATCTCTACGTACGTAAAAGGTAACAGGTACAGGGTACGTATTGTGTATCGGCGTTACTACGTACTCTGTACCTGGTACACCATAAAATGCGCGAGGAGCAGCAGTGGCCGAATCTGCACTCGTACACTATCATACACTCAAACGTTGCGCTTACGTGGCCACCCACCACAGCAGCAGGACGACCAGTGAGGTCTCGGGACGATGCCGCCCGAACGACAACGCAGATTGCCGTATTATACTCGTATAGCCGTACCCATACCCCGTACCTGGTACGTACGTAAGTGACTCGTTCGTCATGGTCCAACACAACCAACGCAACGCCGGCACCTCTCACACCTCACACCCGTGCTTCTTGCGCGCACCAATATGTCCATAAATTTAAGAACTAAGTGGAGTTTAACATGGAAACAAAACGGTACTTATATTTTCGGACATAGTGGTAATATTTTACATATTTTACGTACAGCAGTACTAATAATAGTAGAAAAACGGATCGGCAATGAAAGCGGCATGATTGTTTCCGCAACAACGCCGACCAAGACCGAAAGCCCCAGCGCTACTGGCGGCCTCACACCGCCGACAGGACGCCCAGCAGCAAGAGCTGCCACACGATCTACTACGACATCAGTCTATATACCCTCGTGCGGCGCAGGCAGCGTGTGCCTGTGGCAGTGCGTACGATTAAAAAAATGCACGTATTCATAGTGTACCAGGTACCAGTGCTTGTTCTGTCAACACGAATTGAAAGCCGCACGTGGAGTAACTGCCTCACCTTCGGAGGAAAGCCGAGCTTTCCAAACCCCTTCCGCCTGAAGAGTGAGAGGACCCTTGGCCCTGCAAGGTCAAGCACTGGCCACGCCCCTGGCTGCACCGAGCCTGCCAATCAGAGAGACAGGATGCACATAGCAGTCCAGTCCCGGGTCCTTGCGTCCTTGCATCGCAATTCCCGGGCCCCCGAGTTCCACCGCCGCTTCTGGACCTTTGTGACGTTTTGATTGGCTGAAAAAAAAGGGCCTACCCCGGAAGTACCCCGGATCCCGGATTCCGGGGAGTGCAATAAAAGCTCAAGTGCTGATGACTCTGTTCATGCTGTGAGCGCCCAGCTGTGTTTTATCCCCCCCGCGTACAGGGCGATGCATCATACAGCGTACAGAAGCAGCGACTGGCGTTGTTCCTCTGGATTCGAAAGTACACGCACACTGCCGTATTGCATACGCACATACAGACGCAGTAAATGGCAAGTTGACTTGTTCGTGCTGATTTTCCGGTGTGATGTGGGTCGGTGAGGCTTAACGCTGCTGCTGACACCGTCAGGCCGAAACGATGCTGGAGGGCACGCAGAAGGAGGAGGTGGGCCGACGGCTGAAGCACCTGCAAGGCGTGCGGGGCATGAGACTGCAGTACTCGATGGACCTTTTGAGCTCTCACTCCTGGTGCTCTGTCTCGCGGGTGGGGGGTGCCGCGGTTGGTTCTGGTTGTGTTCTTGCCCAAGTTGTCTCCTGTAATCTCACGTGTATGCGCGTTTGAATGACAAGAAGGGCTAGAAAACAAGCCTCGGACAGAACAACGCTCGACGCTGGTACAGAACAGTACGAGTACGCAGTCCAACAAACACAAAACACCACTGCCGCATTGCCCTCTCACGTAGAGATCGTGGGGCGCTCCCTATTCGCACACCGGGTATGTACGTATGCAAATTGTACTCTGCACACCCTTCGGTATATGTTGTTTTTAGTGCGTTGTGTTATTTGCTGTGGCCATGTGGTGCAAACCCTCCACTTTGGTGGATTAGATCAGGGTGCCAGGGGTTGTGGCCGTGCGCCTAAACCCGACCCGAACCAAAATATATGCCAGTGATCAGTGCTTCGATCAGGGTGTCAAACGGGAGAAGGGTAGAGGTGTGCAGAGTAGTATTTGCATACCTGGTGTGCAATTATTCGTAGGTCTCGTCAGATCATGGTGGATTTCTCAGTCCAATTCATGGGCCTTCTTGACGGAAAGGCAAGATACAACACATGGATGTGGCTGCTGTGCGCCATGTGAGGAGACCGATTATGGTGCAGCTATTTACATGGTGTGGATACATGGGAACATTATGGGAACATTGAGAAAGCCAGAAACGGTCGCTAGCACCGTCTTCCTGGAGGCTCTTTCCACCGGCTTTCGATCAACCAAACCGTACACCACACATCGACAGATAGATCACGATCCAGACCATCTAGATCCTATACTAACCGCTATGAGATGTTGTTGTGCAAGAGCCGCATCATACAGATCCCACCAGGGACACATGCGCGCGCAATAGAGCCATGAGCATAAATGTGCAGATCGTACAAATCAGAGATACTACTGAGTTGCCCCCAAATGTATACGTGTAGAGCTTGCCTTGGGAATCTGATTGCCATGTACGATGTGTGGTACGAGTACAACAAAACAAGAGGAGGCGAACGAATCGCATCGCCAGCTTCCCTGTCAAATATTTTAACACCGCAATTATCGTGCCTTTTCAGCTTCACCAACCAAGCAGAGCGCTTGGAGCAATGTAAACCGCGGAACGTAACAGGAGTACGTGATATCAAAACGAGCCCTGCCACCACTCCTGCCACGTATTGTGATGTCGCAGGCAGCTATCCTTAACAAAACTCATAAAAGAGCTACTGCCGCGCTCTACTATTCTATTCCAGGAAACGTATCGGGTGCCAACCGGACGGCGCTCAGCTGCACAACCCGAGGCACGGGCGATGGTGACAGTCCGCGTCGCTGGCCGCGATAAAAGCCCAGAAAGCCGAGCGTTAAAGCCTAGCGCTAACGCTTAGCGCTAACGTGTAGCGCTACCGCGTAGCGCTAACGCGTAGCGCTAACGCGTAGCGCAAACGCGTAGCGCTAAAACATAGCGCTAAAGCATAGCGTTAAACTCTGGCGTTAAAGCCTAGGCAAGAACGAGTCGACGAGAGTCTTGAACACCTCCTCCTGCTTCTTCCACGACTTTTCTGGGCACCCCATGGTGAGGTTCCACAGCTTGTTCTTGTTCACTGCCAGGGTTTTAAGCTCGCGGCGCCCCCCACCTTTAAACTCAAAGTCCTGCGATGCGTGCAGCGCGCGTCAAGGTGCCAAGGGAGGGGAGGGGTCAGGGGCAAAACCTTCCACACATCGGTCAGATGACCGATCCCCAATTCATAATCTAGAAATTTCAGGGAAGATATATTCCTGATCTGTATGATCTGTATGATCTGTATGACCTAGCTCACGCTGCCGGGTGGGGGCCATTGACGCTGCATGATCTAACACATGTTTAATGGGTTGGATCTGTACTATACAGCTTTTGCGCAACATCTCACAGCGGCAAGTAAGGATTTATAAATCCAGGTAGATATTAATGGTAATTTGTCCGATGCGTGAAACTTTCAAAACCTGACATTAAATATCAACTTGGGTACTTTTCGGCTGCCGGGCCGGTGAGCCTTGCTTCCCCGTGGCGATATCGCGACTTCCCCCAGACTATTTACATTTGTTTTTTAATCGTACGTAGCATTCGTCATCTTCTGTTTTTTTTTTTTTTGTTCGTCATCTTCTTGGGACTGACTCTTGAGGCGCACATTGTCGGATGGCAAAAAAAAAAAATTGAGGCGTGCTGCGATAGGGGTAGCAATTTTTTGGCCAAACAATGGTTGTGACTGACGGGGGCTCCTCGAGTTAGGAACTACCCTATAAGGCATGCCTTACCGTTGGAGTATACCATTCTTCGTATGACATGACATCTATTTAAGTAAGCCACGGGATTGTTGGTCGGGTGAAACGTTTCATTTTTTCATCTTAGAATCAGCGTATGGGTGAGGTATTAAGACACCTGAGTAAGCCGCCGGATTGTTGATCGGGCGAAGAGTTTCATTTTTAACTCAGAATCAGTTTTAGTGGTGAGGTACGAGTATCTCAAGACACCAAAGTACACCAGCCGTATAATTGCACGTACGTGCTGTGCGCTGTCAGATCTGCACGCACTTTTGCGCCATATTTACCCTTGCTCCCACCCGGACCTGATCCCACCCGGATCTGATCCCATTTGGCACCCTGCTCCCACCCACAAGGCGCAGAAATATAATCAGCCCTCCGCAGGAGCCACCGGAGGCCCACCTGGCACCTCGATCCCATTTAGTACCCATGTAGGCCATACATATCTACAACAACTCCTGCTATACATATCACCGTATTGAATGTACGTGCAGATTCGTTAGACTCGCACGTACGTGCAAGTTCTCTGGAGCCGCACCAAAGTAAGCCGCGGGATTGTTGATGGGGTGAAGGGTTTCATTTTGTATATCATGATCAGTTTTTGGGTGAGGTATACTACAATCAGTAGAAAAAGCTCCTCAGGTGAGGCATGACGCGTGCTACGGTAGGGGTTGCTCCTATTACGGAGGGGCCATAGTAAACACTAGTAAATAGGACCTACGGTTCACACAAAAAAACTACCACTCTGTCCCGAAATATAAGCACCTTTTATACATTAATATTCAATTAAAACGGTGCTTATATTTCGGGACAGAGTGGTACATATTTAGCTATTTTTACTAACAATATTTGGAGCTCGCGTAAAACTGCCCGCGCGGGCACACTTCCTTAGGTGCGCCCGCATTGAAAATAGAGCCTTTCCAAGCACAACGACCAGGTGGCACACCAACCAGGCATGCCTCTTGTTAGGGTTACGGTTAGAGGTCCGGGTCGGGGTGGTGGCCGCCGTTAGTCGAAGCCAAGAATATGCTCATCGTCCGGAACGAATACCTTAGGGTTTCCTGACAAAACGCTACCTCAGTAGAAACAGCATCATTTTATGCGGGCACGTCTGAGAAGTTCGCCTGCGCGGGCAGTTTTACGGCCACTACAATATTTGGTCCCTATTTACTCAAGGTCCTCCGTAATAGCTTTTTCGGAGGCTCTTCACTTGAGCAGCTCTCCATCTCACCTAACCTGATGAAAAAACGAGATGACAGCAATCCCATCGCCTCTACAGTAGGTGTATACACTACGTACCGGCCCTCAACAAAGTGCCCCACAAGAAACCCAGCCTAAACATTACGGGGAAAATAAGAAAGTCGACAGCTATTATAATGAAGTTAGTGTGGGACACACCCCTTTATCAAATAAGAAAGTCTGCCTAAGCCCGATTTCTGGTTTCTTATTTCTTACGAGCGGGCCGGTACTGTAGGTGTACAACGAAATATATCGTAAGGTATGAGTGGTAGGTATTCCAACGATAAGGCATGCCTTATTGGGTAGCTGGTTCCTCAACCCCTTAAGAACTGGTCCCACATATTAGGGTACAAACCGCTTGGAATTAATGTGGGATGTTTTTTTCAGTTCTGAATGGGTTGAGCAGCCCCGTCAGTCAGATTTTGTGTCACCAAAAAAGGGTACAGTACCTCTATCGTAGCACGGTCGTCGTAAAAAAAGGTAGAGCCAGTAGTACCTCAAGTGAGGAGCTTCAGGAAAAACGACGTGCCACCTTACCGTAGCATATGTACATACATACATCGTTCAAAGAGGAGGAACCGTAGCGTTACTGCTGACGTCGTATCATCGCGCTCCGTCGTTGCGTGTGTTAATTAAAAAAAATAAGCATGATATCGCCAACCAGTGTATTGGGCAAAAACGCAATCCTTGCCAACAATTTTGCGCTCACATAGAGTCGGATGCCTTCCGTGAGGCGCTCCCGTGACATGATAATCTCCAAGTCCCTTCCCTTGCTCAGCTTCTCCCCGACCTGGCGCAGAGAACCTAGCGTAGACAACTGAGCAAACGCACATACATTTGAGAGGAATAAAGAGCAATCATGTTTCCGCGTTGATTTGGGCGTGAGCGATGCCATCCCATGCCTCGACTGCACGATATGGGAATTCCACAACTAAAGCCGTTACGGATGGGTTGTATATGTTGTTCCAGCGCCGCCGGACTTCAAGCTCATTAATTAGAACGATAAGTCGGTGTACCTTAGATATGAACTGGATGGCCATCCGCGAGTCGTCGTTCGGTTTTGAGTCGGGAGTAAACGCGAGAGGCACCCACGAAAACGAGCGAAAAAAAACAGTAGAGGGGTCGATGCTCTTGAGCACAGTCGGCAGGGGCACTCCGCCAAGTTTACCGTAGCAGACGTGCCGAGGATTTTATTTTCGTCAAGAGGGGCTGCCTCTGGGACCCTTCATACACTCTGTCGCGGTAAATGAAACCTCCGGATATGCCATGCCTAGTTTAGCTGACGTTGTCAGTGAGAACCAAGAGATTTCACTCTGTACGTGCAAGTAGTTTTTTCCCACCCTGTTTGGGCGAACCTCGAAATGAGATCCGCTGCGTGCGATAGTCTCAGTTGCTGTTCGAAAACATCGACACGATATAATGTATCCCCCGTGCTCCGTCGTGTAGTGTCCGCATCACTTCTAACTCCGTGCTTCTATGCTGCACAAAGTGCACACGATAATCTGCCAAATTCCATCCCTTGTTTCTCTCAGGACCCGCGCCTTTCTACGCCAGACACACCAACTCCACGTGAACGATATACACGTAAATGTACACCGTCACTTCCCCCACCCTTGGGGGCAAAACCTGTCACCCGCAAGAGTCTCGATGCCCACCTGCGTGTCCGACTTGACCGGCGAGTTGGTGAGCAAGATGACAGTGGTGGGGTCGACGAGGTCAACCATCTTCACCGCGTACTCGCCAGAAGTTCCATCGTAGCGGTTCCACCCCAGCGGCTTCGCAAGCCGGTAGCCCTTCGATACGTCCGCGAAAGGTTCGAGCTGTCCGCCGAGCTTGGTGGTCACCAGCTTCACGTCTTCAACGGCATTCGCTGATTGGCTCTGGGAGAGCGGTCGGTGGGGATGGGGGAAGGGATGCAACAACTGATAATAACAAAAAAAAAAAAACATTCAAAACTGCAGGTTTAGGAGGGAACTACTTGGAATTAGTGCAGGGCAGTTTTTTTGGCGTGGTAAAAGGAACCAGGAGATAGACGTGTAGTCAGCCAACCAACTCAAGTTTTTGCAGTCCTTCGTCCGTAACAAATGTACCGTCACATATTCCATGCCAATATAGCAAGCAACTCCCGGGAACACATCCAGGGTCCGCAGGAGACTAGTGGAAAGGGTATTGAAACTCCTCGTCGGCAGGTTAAGGAAGGCAGGTGCTCGAACGCACAGCTCAGATGCATAATACTGGTAGGTTGTTGTACTCTATCCTGGTTATAATGGGGCGGGGTGCTGCGAACCAACACTGATAAAAGAGACCACGCCAACGACGCGAATGTGAGGCAGAGTCCCTGGCAGGTTCTCCCTTGCGTGGGTTTGGTGTGGAGGACACACCGAGGTGGGTTGGGGCCTCGTGTCTTCACCGAACGAAGTGAAGGACCTCTGGTGACCTTGGATCTTGTGTGTAACGAGGTGGTGCAATCTAGGGGAAGGGGTTCTGGTATCCACATTATGCATGTTTCGATATTTCGGCAACGCCCGCGGAAGCTCTTCCGCACCCAACCAACCGTTCCATACTTGGTCAACCGGCAGGTACGGGCGCTACCTAGCCAAGTTCCGTACACAGCCGTGGATATGTATATACGCCTGCATGCAAAAAAGTCCAACTCTCTGGTAGGACGCAACATGTGCAGGTATTCGTCGGAGACCTGCAATGAGTCGGGAGCGCTGCTCTTGCGCTGGCAGGGACCAGCTTTACCGGCTGTCCGTTGATCTAACCCTTCTCCTCTGTAGATAACCCCCAGAGGTCAGCGGCTAAAACCCTTCACTTGCTCATGTTACGCTCCTCTAACTCGTCGATTATCATGTCTTACGCAATAGGCCAGGTTGCCGTGATTCTCCGCGTAGCTAAAGACAGGCCATAGCATGCAGCCAAGCGTTCGTAGCGCGAGTGTCGCCTCTTCGGTCGTTTCCGATTAACGTTCACACATATATAGTACAGATGAGATCCCATTTGATGAGCTAGATCTTTCAGGGCAGACATTTCCGTGATATGTATGATCTGCACGACGTAGATCACGTTTATCGGGTGGGATATGTATGACACGGCTCTTGCACACCATCTCGCAATGGAAAACACAGGATGTAGATGATTGATTGTAAATCCTGATCTGTTTGGTATGTGCAACCTTCCTCGTAGGGCTACTGCTGTTGCCATCGAGGGTCCTTACCTCCTCATCCTCTGCGAGAGCTACCAGGGGAAGCATGACCGACGACGTGGCCACAGCCGCAGAAGCAGCCAGGAACTGTGCCCTGTCTAACGGTGCCTCCGCGGACATTCGGACCGTTTGCTGCTGCAAGCAACGAAACACGCAATCGGAGAAACGGCGCGCTGCATCTGTCACGTGGGATATATAATAACGAGAAAACATGAACCGGAAAAGGTATCGACTTCTTACTGATGACTGATGACACACCAGGTATGTGGGGTTGCCGTAGGTGGTACTTACTGTATACTGGTATGGTTTATCGACACTGGGGAGTTTGAACTGCTGGAGGGAAAGCGCGTGGCAACTTCGCGCGGGGTGAAGAGTGAGGGATGTACCAAATGCGAGGCACACGGGGGGCATATTGCTGTACGCGTAGTCGTACATAGAGTCTTTGCCAGTGCTTGAAGGATCGACCTGGGTTTCTCCACGTTTGGACACACTTTACGACCTGGTACATATCATGTTTTACATTTGACGAGAGCAAAATATTATACCATACTCGAACTCGTATACGTATATACACATGTGTTTGCTATTTGGTATACGATTCCAGCGCCCATTGTGCTGAACATAGTGCGTACATGGTAGCCCCGACATGCCTTGTTGGGGAGAGATCGTGGTTAGTGGTTAGGGTTTGGTTGATATAATCACGTGAAACACTGCCTGGCCTCGTGGCTCTAGTTATGTTGGTATCATATCATACCATACCTACAGCAGTACTGCTGAAATTGTCTGTATCATCCGGTGCATAGCACGGGACATGAATGATACTTGCGAGCGTAAAAAATCGAGGTGCTGAACGACGTAACAACCAACCACCCATGTTTTCGTGCGACAGGATGTCGTCTGCCGTAGACCGAGTCGCCGTTTACCACGTTACCACACGTGCGGAGTTCGGTTTGCACATCGCAAGAATGAAAACATGTGTAAATTGGTTATTGTGACGGGACAGGTTCATGTATATACGGCTCGTCAGATATTGTCAATGTCATCAGAGTTGGGCCTGTGACATTGATGCTCTCGTGTTCCGACGCGAATTCAGGCAGCGCCTACTCCTGGGTTACCTCACAGTTATCTGGCATGATTTTGTGGATACGGAGCGCGTGCTGCAAGGAATGGTCGATCGTCCGACGACGATAACCGTATCGCACGCACGTAAGCAGCCTGCTGTCTCACTCACGTCAAACAGGTACCAACGAAAAACATGACTCAGCAACTGACCTCATAATTGCTGACGCCCATGGCTCGGGCAGCGCTCGGTGTCACGAAAGCATGGGCAGGTGCCAGCGCTGTAACGAGAGTGAGAGCGCGAAACATCATAGCAGTTGTTCGAACCCAAGCAGAGCGTCTTTGTCTTTGTCGAGTGCACAAGTGCATGAGTACGCGGAGGGTTTGCTGCAGAAAGGCCTTACATCCTCGGGGGACATACAAACTCAAGGGAACCAATTTTTCGGGTTTCGACTTTATTGGCGTTCTGGTTCCGGAACTATCTTGGCTCGGATTGCTCGATTGCTCCCGCCTTTCACCTTTCAAGCTCGCCACTCAACCGTAAGCTCCGTCACACAGCAATCCAACGCCACCATCCACCTGGCCCACTGATCTCTTTGCACAGTTTCATCCCATCGCTTCGACGTCAATCCCAAGCAAACCATGAACGCCATGAAGATTGTTGGATGTGCGGCGCTGGCTTTCGCGCGCCAGGCTGGTGCCTTTGTTCCTTCTCAAGCTTTCGCGGCCAGAAGCAGCATGCGACCATCCGGGTCGATGCAGGTGGGCATGGTCAGCTCACAGTTGAGCGTATGTCAATGTCTGTCATGGGTTGTACCTTTTGCCTTGGCTGCGAGTAGCTGGAGCTTCATTCACGACCCGCGCGATTGTAGCGTGACACGTGGAACGGCGCTGTCGTGGTATATGTCATTGCATCGATGACGTTTCATGTGTCGTCATGTTTCAGCGTACACAGTCAGTGCATCCATCCATGTGTACATGTGTACCCGTGTGTCCCTGAGGGTGTGCCAGACAACCACGAGTTCGTTGGCTCCTTGGCCCACAGAAGCGATGTCCCGAGTGATGCTTGCGTACGAGAGCTACACTGCACTGGTGATCCAGGGTGATTTACGACAGTACCTCGTACAGCAGTACACATACCTGAAACAAACACCAAACGTCCAGCAAACCACGACAATTTACGTCTGGGTACGTATACTGTACGTACAGAACGTACAGGCACCAGGTATCAGTACTTATTTTGTGCGCCAACGTGTGCTCGTCTCTGTGTGTTTTGCCTCGTTCCTCGTCAGGGTATTAGCTCGACGTCGTTGCGGATGGTGTCTGTTGGCCTGGCGCCGCCGGACTTCAAGCTCATGAACCAGAGCAACAAGCCGGTGTCCCTTAGCAGCTTCAAGAACAAGAAGAGCGTTGTGGTGAGGTGGAGACCTGCGAGTGTTCATTGCAAGAATGTATTTGCAAAGACATGGCACGGGAAGCTGCTGGGGGTTCCTTTTTGAGATGCGTTTCTGTTGCAACGCAACGGCAAACATCATGTACGAACCCAGAATCCCGTCGGCCCATGAGCTTAAATCACCAGGCTACAGCTCAAGCTATTCAGTAGTCTACCCTGTTTATAGCAGCAACGGCGAGTATACTGCTGCGATAGCCAAACCATGCACTTGATTTATCATGTGCTGGAGTCTATCATTCTACAGCCTGTATATTTGCCAGGTAGGCACATACCCCTACTCAACCGCGTCCCATTAGCTGCGCATCTGGTCATAACATGTGTGTACGTACGAGTACGTAGCGCTAGATTTACCCGACTACACGAAGTTGACCGCCGATGGTACAGCAAGTACCTGGTACCTGTAAAGAGCAGCAATCTGTATATTATATTACCTGATACAACATATACCGACCGCAGTGATGTCTGCTACCATTTTTACTGTCGCCAGAGCCGACTACAGCTCGCACGCTGCCTGCATTGCGGCCTGTAGCAGTCGCCTGTAGCCACGAAAACAAAATGCTGGCGAAGGAACGATGACGATGCGAGAGCATTGTTGTATTAGTGGCCTGGCGTGCTATCTGAGTTTCCACGTATAATACAGCTCCGCTCAGCCCAATGCTGTGGGAAAACAACACGAAGCGCCAGGAACCGTGCGCACGAAGACGCCCCCCTTCGTAAAATAATATGCTACGTATTCAATATGGATAAGCCTCGTAGTTCTAGCCGGCGCTTATCGCCGACCAGCCAGATTTTGTCTCCGCCTACTATTAATATCAATAGTGGAAGTCACTCCCGGCGTCAGGGGATCACGGTATACTCTGTGTACCACCAATACCTGAGATTCGAAGGCAAAACTGTACAGATACATCGTACCTGGTATCCTGCAATCCTAACGAATACTGTACCGTACCTGGTATCCTGCAATTCTGACGAATAACGTACCTTGAGGACAGCCACCCGACATGAGAAGGAAGAAAAGTGGGACATAAGAAAGACACACCCAACCCAGCTCAACCGCCATTTTGGGCATATGATAATTTGCCGCCAAAGTTGTCACGAAGGTATCACACTTTCTTCCGAGGGGAAACGAAAAAAATGTCGGTACGAAACAATTGAGAATGACGACAACACTTGCACGAGGCAGATTTTCTCGTGCACAACGTTGTGTACGCCGAGTTATGTGTTCTGTGCTCTGCTAATACCTGTCCAGTAGCTTTTATGAGACTTCAGTAGCTTTTAGGAGGAGTTCATATTCTGAAGGATATTTATGTCGTCGACTCCCGTTTCCATTTCAGGTGTTCTTCTACCCCAAGGACAGCACCCCCGGGTGCACCAAGGAGGCGCAGACCTTCCAGGCCGACCTCGCCCAGTTCAAGAAGCTCGGGGCGGAGGTGATCGGCATCAGCAGTGACGCTGACCACAGCGCGTTCGTGAAGGAGAATGGCCTGAGCATGACGCTCTTGTCAGACATCGGGGGCAAGGTGAGGGGCCAGATGCGGCGTTTGAAAATACTGCGATTTGCATCACCATTGCTCTGATTGTTTTTTTACGTATACCTGATACGAGGGCCTTTTTGTTTGTTGTCTTAAGACACGGCAGCTGTGAAGTACAACCACATGCCTACGACTACATGTGCACATAGTCGTCGTGCTATGTGAAATGGAGTATCGTGTTTGCAAACTGAGTGGCTCGTCAGTCGGGTGATGGAATTTGTTTATTTACGTGACGAAAATTACCTCGTCTACCTCAATACGTGGTAGTGCAAGTCCGGCGAATTTCGAATTTGCGGAATTGCGGCCGCTATTTCACTGCGCATGTGGAAACTAGGACATCAGCATATACACTAAGTACCTACCGGCCTTCGTTATAAGAGAGAGCTCCGTAATAAGTTTAACCTGACATTTCCGTACAAGTAAAAAAGAGCGGTTACAATGGAACACATTCTTTCTCAAATAGTAAATCTAGTCTGGAGTCTGGATCGGTATTATCCTGGGTTCGTACTGAGAGGGCCCGTACTGTCCGCAAGGACGTATTGGCGTGATTGTCTGATAGCACGCTGCCGAGGGGGGTGACATCTGACGTATACTCATACGTATGCGTTCGTAGTGCTTTCTGGCGAAGTACATCGGATTCCTGCTATATATGTTGAAACATTGCAGGTGTCCAGTCTTCGCCAGTTGATTACTGTACTCGTAGGTTGGCGTAGTTGAAGGCTTGCAACAGCAGCGGGTGATGCACACCGTGCTTTATTCAGTTGCCGCCTGCCTTTGTTCGGCACATTAAATACGTGTTCTTAATTACAGCAGTGTGTGTGTGTTTTATTTTCCAATTTCGGGTCCACTTGCTACAGTTCCGTAGTGCCAGGTAGTAGTACGATGTGCACAAGGGCTGTTGACGCTGTCGCGCTATTTTTTACGTTGCCTAGATACTACTGCCACGGCTGTATATATACGAGTTTTTCGTTTTGCGTTAGGCACGCGAGTTATTAGCTCCGGTTGTTTACTCCACCACGTGTCTGCTTCGTGTCTATTCCACCACGTTGCCTGCTTCGCACATCGTGTGTTTCGCTGCCGGCCAAAACTGAGCAGTTTACCATCAGTCAAGTTTCGTTATTAATCGCGTTCAGCTGTGTTTGTGGGTCGAAAAAAATGTTCATAACATGTGGGCCGCACATGAAAGCATGCTAACTTAATGGCGACAGGGATATTATGTGTGTAAGGCACGGAGACCCCCCGACAAGCAAGCGCTTGTTTTTTTAGCCCCCGTTAGTAATATGACAAATGATATGCACGGGTTTGGTCTCAAACGCGATTTCGCACTTGCGCTTCCGTTGCCCTTGTTCGCCAGGTGCGCAAAGAGTGGAAGGTGAAGGGCGCCCTGTTCGGCAAAATCGACGGCCGTGTCACGTACGTTTTGGACAAGAAGGGCGTGGTGACTAGCATGTACGACAACCTCCTCGACGGCGCCTCTCACAGCAGGGAGGCGCTCAAGGCTCTGGGAGCCTAAAAATGTGCTTCGCTCGGTTTGCTTCCAAGTTTGTTTTTCGAAGGCTTCCTTTCGAGCGAAACATTTGCTGACAATTTTGTTGAAGCCTTTGGCAAGGCGTCCTCAGGCGTCTACTCCCATCACGGCAGTGTGTCGACGACAAAGCTTGGTGGAAGTCGGTTGCTTTTACCTATACCTGCGGGGGTATGTTTTTACTGAAGGTGTAACTTTGCCCACGGGTTTTTTTTTCCGGTCTGTAGGCGTTAACGTTGTCTTCGTTCTGTAGGTACGGACGAGGACAGCCGAGTTTCCTCCGGCGTGGATGACCCTGGGAAAGTCTTTAGAGACGATCCCTAGACTGTTATCTACCTGTATAATATGCTGTTTACAACACGGAGCGGTGTTAGCGTGGGTGTTATCATGTGTTATGCTTCACAAATTTTGTTTTTTTTTAAATCGCTTCAACCTGTGGCATCCCTGTGTCACACTGGTCAGCCTCGTCTACCTACAGAGGCGTGATGCACGGTACAATCCGTTTGCTTGCGCTGAGAGCTATTAATAGAGGTTCGAGCATATTGTAGTAGTGGTGAGGATATAGGGTACCGTAGAGCTCACGGGGGCAACACAAGCTAGAAGTCAACGGGGGAGTGACACCCCCCCCTCTCAGCTGATGGTACGGGTTCCCAAAATTGTGTGGGCCTCAAACGATCTGCGTGCGCTACCGCAGCATTGCTGTTTTCAATCCTCCTGCCAATCAATAGGCGCGCGTGGCTTTCGATCCTCCTGCCGATAAATGAATACGCGAACGCGCCGAAAAACAATCATCTTGAACCTACGTTGTAATAAACAGGCAGCTCTACCGGATAATATTAGCCCTATCTAGTGTGGCGTGGAGGCACCGCCGGACTCACGACTTTGTTCTTCCTTTGCATAGTTTGTTGTGGTTGCTCCTTATAGAGTAACCCTTGCTGCTTGTAATATGCACAGTGTATTCCTCAATACTGTGACTCCATTTGCAGTACGCTTGACACTGACACCGTGGGTGCAGTTGGCATCCCGAACTGTGGTCATTTGAGGCTCCTTTCTCACAACGTCCGGAGCGCAGGGCGACATCAACCTCTTCGTCTTTGATCACTCTTCTGCCGTGCAGGTTTCATCACTTTTGTTTGTTTGCCGGTTGTCCTGTTAAGAACCCTTTTTAGGTTTAATTCATTGATCATTGTAATTTTCTTGATTCTACTCATTGATCGACTGCTCCCTGCTTCATTCTCAGTACTCTGTAGCACTCTGTATGACACGTAGCAGTACCTTATGGACTTGATACGACACAGTAAAGCTCTAAGTACCAGGTATTCGCATGAAAGCAGCAGCAGTAGTACAGTGAACCATCACGGCCGCGACAAGGATTTTCAGCCGTTTTCCCGCCATAAACACAGAGTCCGTACAGTACGTATAATACGTTACTCTATATTCTGTTAGAGGTCAGAGAAGAGAACCTGGCCAACCTGGAACGATGTTACCTGACTCCCCGCCGGGAAATAACCCAGGGCCGGCAGCAGCAGCAGCAAAACATACCTAACTGCAGATAGATGCACTGTCTCCACACATCAATGAACTATGCATCGCACCAGTGAGAGAAAATAGGCGTGCGGTTGGTTCTCCTATTTACTCGAGGAGTGTGTTCGTGATTTGAAGCATGACGAGTGATCCATCGTTTATTACGGCATGTGTACCATACGTCTGAATCTGGAGTGGCCTCGCACAAAAGAGCGACGTATATGATGTACGGGTACTGCACCAGGAATAGTCCAAGTATCACGCATACGATAAGTACTCTCTGTACTATCCTGACAGGGTGGTTTGCTTTCCACCGTCCCTCTTGGGGCTTGAGAGGGGAACATTATTATTGACGTGACGACACAAACCAATGACGACTACGGCAACGACCATAGCGTGATCGGGGCATTTATACAAAAAAAATGGTGTCCGAGTCGTCCGAGTTACAATGCAAGGAATTCGTACGGCACCGGCGCAACATGATCCTACCCGTACTGCTGAGTGCTGACGCTGCTCGCAGTCGCTTCATATCATAAAGTTAGTGTGATTGCTTTTTGCGTATATATAGATGTCGGGGTGCAGAGCAGTGCGTAATATAAATAGCAGCATCCTACTTTCCACCCGTCGGCGCATTGAGTGTTTGTTTCGTGGTGCTATGATGACGTCGAACTTCGCCTATCGTTATACCCCCCTCTTGTGGCAACTGAATATTATCACGATTGTGTACGTACTACTGCTATCTGTGCCGTGCGCACAGCAGTGCAGTACACTACACACAGCGGTACGTACTTACTGCTATACAAGGCACAGCCGACACAGAGAATTGGCGCCGTCACACACCCGGTGCATTATCCTCCCCTCGCATTGATTGGTAACTCAGGTCGGACGCTCCACACGCTTCGAGAACATTTCTCGCCCCCAACGCATGCAACGGGTCGTGCATCATTGTGTGTACGGGGTGTATGGGTGCTGCAAGTAAATGCACGTCGGCCGCTGGTAATCTCAAATGATGTTCTCGCCGTTGGTGCGCTGCCGAGCTCCCGGATCCCGGATCCCGCGTCCGAAAAATCAACTTTCAAGCCCACGAAAATACGAGCCTGTGATTGGTCAAACGAAAGCCTCCAAACGTTACATGTTTTGTAGCATCCCCTGGTATGGTATTTCGCATTTTGAATAATTGACTGGAAGTTCGCCATTACCTTGCCGAGGACGCCGACTCGTCAACGCGTTTGCGAAGGACTGCGTCTCGCCCAGATCTGCACTGCCCGCGGCGAATAAATCTACTCTACGCCTTGTGGACGTATCGCGTTGCGTTCTTCTTTTCGCGCCACAGATACCGAAACTTGGGTCACAATGGCAAGCTACATGGGGAAGGACAAGGAGGCGGAGGTGAGACGAGACGTTGTGGGAACTCCGAACAACACCCGCGCCTCGGGATGGCCCTGAATTTACGCCCGCGTGCGCTTCTAACCTAGGCATTGAAGCGGGGTAGGGCCCTGGTTTAGCCCGCCCGAGTACAAGTCGGCTGGTTCCTTGTTTCAAAGGCGTAAGCGTATGCCCTCTGCCATGCCCTACCAGTTTTTGGGGATTTGGAGAGGCCATAAGCGTAACCCATCAAGTCTAGTTTCCCATCGCCTCGATGCGCCGTGGCTCGAGCTCCCGGTCATTTTAAGGCCCAACCGTATTTTCACGCGAGCCGATCAGGTGTTTTCACGGGAGATTGCCTCAGATGGGTGCCTCGGCCTGAGAAAGGCGGGCGTGGCCGCTTCCGGATCCAACGAGTGTGCTCTAAAGTTCCCGCTTGTTTATTATCCTTTCAAAAATGATCAAGTCGCCGCGCGTGCTCCGTTTTTCTCTTTCATAAAAAAACAACGCCTGCCTCGCGCGACTTTTTTTCGGCGTGGCTCTCTGATCTCTGATCACCCATCCTTGGATGTACTCGTACCAGCTGACTCGTACGTGTTACTACCTTGGAGCGTGGTGAGAGTAGGTATCATAGCTTGTAGCTGAGACCCTCTCCCGCGCTTCTCCCTCTCAACGCGTCGCCGAGTTGTCGAGCGAAGGTCAAATAGGCATTTAATTGTCGTTTGCTTTTTTGTTGTGTGCCCTCTCGATCCCGGACCGCAGATATACACCAACCAAGAGTGAAAAAATACGGCGAACACAGCAGCGAAGCCAGCACTCTTTTTTCAGATCATCTCCAGACTCTACGTACACAAAACCGTCGATGGGAACACCTTTCATTCCCTCCGAGCACGAAAACCTGCACGTGACGGCAATCCATGCCGCTGTTCGTACATAAATATCTCGAGCCACACACATCGTGTCCTCGTTTCCTCCTGCAAACGTCGCTGCTACTGCTGTGCGCCTGTCTCCCCTGTGAAAAGCATACCGGTAGTCAACCCCCGCGTCCACAAAGAGCTTACGTACTGCTGCTGTACCTCTACCTGTGGTACTTTTTGTACACTGCTGTACACTCTCCATGTACACACTGCTGTACATCTTTTTCCCCCCTCTCACAAGTTTTTGAGAGCCGGATTTTTTTTTTTGACGATGCAATACGTACGTTTTGACTTTTTTTTTCTTGGTGTTCCTGGCCCTCTCTTCTCGGCCTGGCCTCTACCTCACCTTCTATCGCGCGCAACTGCTATCCATCACCAATAGCAGTAGTGCCCACAACTTATATCACCCCCCATCTATCTCGCCCCTTTTCCTAATCACTGGTCGCCCTTCCACTCCCCCTGCCCCATGAATCTCGGTATCTCCTGCTTCAGCGCGCGAAATTGTTCAAGGCAGGTGTCGGGAGAGATGAGGCCCGCAGAGGGAGGAGTGAGACTCAGGTCCAGATCCGCAAAGAGAAGAAGGAGGAACGCTTGAACCAGCGCAGACGAAAGGGCGCCGCCGGCGACCCCGGAGGATTCACGTTCGCAAGTATCCCCGAGGGTGGCGCTCCGGCTGCTGGTAACTCTGTTCCTGCCGACCCCGCGGCTCACATGAGGGTGAGCTTTTTATATATGTGCTCGTTTCTACACTCTACGTACGGTACATGTATCAAGTCTCGTGTTTTTGTATTGTGTTTTGTGTGATTGTTTTTTTCTTGCCTATTCCGCTCGTTTCCTGGCTTGATCGGTGACGCCGTGCGTCCTTTGTTGGTATGTCCAGACTGCTGTACTGCTGCTGCTGTACCTATAAAATAGTGTGGTCTGTACGAGTTTCGTACTGCTGTTTTGAGCGTGTTTCAGTTTTGCGAAAATATTTCGGAAGCTGTTGATTATTTTTCCGCCGGCGGCTGTTGCTGCTTCTATTAATAGATGCTGCGTATGATACTCGTAGATTCAATCGCTGCAGTACATAAGCACACCGTGTGGCGCGTGGCACACGGTCATCTCCTGACTTCTCGAGTCCACACGTATTATTAATAGTAGGCCTTCCGCTTCATCGTGGTACTTTTTTAATGGTCACCTGGCTTCATCATTCTCCTTTTTTATTTCGTTGCTTTTCTTAACGCCCGTTTTACTGCTGTTTTACTTGCCTGTTTTTCGTTTTTATCGCCCCCCCCAAATATACCGTTTGTAGTTTGTAGTGGACGTACGGTACGAGTACTCGTATACGAGTACAGTAAAACGGGGGACCATAGTAAATAGGACCAAATATTGTTTGTAAAAATAGTGAACCATATAGGTTTTTGTATGTACCTTAGGTTCTATTTACTACAGTAGTATTACTAGTATTTACTATGCTCCCCCGTAATAGTAGTATTCGACGTATCAAGTACTTGTAACTCGTACGAACAACAGCAGCATGACGGTATTTTCCCATGGTTTTATCGAGAATGCGGTACGAGTACTCCGTAGTAACAGTAACCATACTCGTAGCAGGATATATTCAGCTCGTTTACGAGTATAAAAGTCAATTATTCCACCTGGGGTGGCAGGTGGTACAAGATGCCCGGAAATTGGAATATGGATACTTTTTTTGTTCGCAGCTGAGTACAATCACTCGCCACTTGCACATTCAATACTGGTACATTTACGTATGACATGTACTCCTTTTATACATGAGAGTATGGTAGATACTACTCGTACGACTCACTTTTAGACTCCCGAGTGCTTTCTGTTGAACAATTGTGCCATGGCGCCCACCGCTTTTTCGTCCCTTGGAGACACTGCTGTACTGGTCAAAATCGGCCCGTGCATCGGTACCTACATCCGTGTAATGCACCCACGTTTTTGAGCCAAACCACTTGAAGGTGCTTTAGGATACAATGATTTTTGCAATATACGAGTACTTCGTAGTAATATCAAAAGAGTGAGAAGATAAAAACGACACGGGACCTATTTACAGACCCGAACCCGAACCTGTCAGAGAGATTCCCATGTGGACGCTTTTACCCACCTAGCCCCGCCCGGACCTGAGCCCTCCAAACAGACCATAGGTATATACGAGTAATTTGTAATTACTGTAGGGCCCACGAGCACCCTGATCCCACGCAACACGCGTCCATATTCACCAAAATGGGGCGGGGTTCCACCAGCAAAACGAGAACAACGCTACGAAATTAGCAGGGCTGGGCACTGGCAGCCTCAATCAGTAGATATTTTACTCACTGCGCCAGCAATCAGTATACTGGATTGCATCAGTGTACTGGTCATGCGACGTGAGTACTGCTGTATGTACTTACTGCTGATGCACGTGTACACTGAAACAAAAACAACTGCTGCGCGTATGTACCTACTACGACTCGATTTCCTGCTGCAACACGACGTAATACTCGAGCGTAGCTCGGATACTCGCCGCCCCCCCGACTGGTGAGGGAGGCCCCGCTGGAGGCGCTGTCGGAGACCTAAAAAATACCCGTGTTCGCTTCATTTCCCATGACAACCGGGGCTCAACTTGTCCCTGGGGTAGTTGAAGTCAAGACAGAGAAGAATCAAAAATAAAACAAAGAAAAAATGCACGGAACGCGTAACGATGTGGCCATCTTCGATTTAATTGTGTTCGCTTACAGGCATTCGTAGAACATTGAAACCCTCTGATATCCGATGGCACTCCATCGCTTCTGCCCTTGGGTCTGAGGTGATTTCATCCATCGTTTTTGCGCACTCCCCTTCTCTCTCTCTCTTTCGCTTCTCTCCCCTCGCAACGCATTTGCATGGTCTTGTGTACTACAGTTTTCTTATATATGGCGTGTTTGTTGGACGTATACACGTTAACTCATTTTTTCCCGGTAGGCTAAGCTCAATCAAGCTATTACACGAGTACCGGCAGATTACTACTATTGTAGTGCAAGTACCGGTTGTACAGAGCGTTGAGTTCACACAGGGGTGCGATTCTTTTTTGAGCGCTCGTTTCCTCTCGACGCCGTTAAGGGTGCTTAACTCGAACATTATATTTTCGGGAGGCTCTCGACCAGACTCTTTCCGAGTGCGCGTTTTTCGGCATTGGCAACCTTGGCGTTCTGGAAAAATCGAGCGCTGAAAAACGATCACACCCCTGTGCGAAGTCACCGCTCTTTACGAAGCTCTTTACAGTACATGCTGCTATTGATAGCTGTGCCAGTGCTCAGCCCAACAAACTACCAGCATGTACGGCGTACTTGTATATAGTACGGCGGTAGTGCATGGACTGCTTTCTTTGATCCGCGTCGAACAGTTTTATCTGGTGGTCCACGAGTAACTTCTGACATAATGTATTGGCCCTAATGTATTATCTATGAGGTGGTATACGTCTGGTGTTCGTATTGCAACAGCAGTGCACACGACGTGCTCGTATATGGTACAATATGGTTACGAGTATACTGCTGTCGTTTTTATTTTTGTCCAGCACCCCTTCCCGCCCAAAGGGGCGCGCTTGATGGCAGTTTCAATGAAGGTTTGCTTTACATTAATTCGAGCAAAAGGTTGATACACACTGTTTGCGAGATGACTATAACTAAGCCTAAGCCAATCAGAGCAGCCCTAATCCCGCCCCTAAGCCAATCAGACCAAATCTAGAAGAAGTGGTAAGCTCTACGACTGGTTTCAATGGATTGATGGAAGACTTGAGCTCTGAGCTTTTCGTAGTACAGCTTTACGTAGTACTATTAATACGTATTTACTAATATAAATTGTACAGCCATCTCGTATCAGGGAAACCGAAAGCTCAACTCACGACGCAAATATAAATAATCAAATGGATTTATGGACTTTATAATACGACGTACCGCTAGTATTTATATTATCACAGTAGTAACACTCATGTAATTTAGCAGAAACCTGGCCTGTTTTTCGGGTTAGTTCCATTACTTGGAAACGCTTGCAGCATGGTTTGCTTGAAGCTGAAGGTTTACTTGAAAACGCTCGTAGCCTCGTTTGCTTGAAGTGGAAGGTTGCTCCGCTAGCCTGTACGTACGAGTCTACCTTCCTTCGGGTCGAATCCAGGAGAAAGTTGCTTGGTAGACTTCAATGCTCTTTTCTTAGCTCTATTGAGAAGCGAGTACTCCAAGCAACTTTCTCTGCTCAAGTACCATATAATATGCTCGCGTAGCGGAACATAACGCGAGCATAGCATACGTAGACATATATTATATATGTAGGAAGTTGTTTGCAGTTCTCGCCTCTATATAATAGAGCTACAGTACCTATACAAGTACCTGGTAGCAACGTTTTTCCTGGATTCGTCCTGATTACACAAATAGACTCGTAAAGCAGCACGCAGATGGTAGACCCGGAGTTTTAATTTTCGTTGAGATCACTGATATTACTGCTACTTTGGAGTTTGTGGAGTTCGGCTTTAATATGACGAGTCTACACTATGGTTGTTGTTATACATGTTTCCTCTTATCTTGCACTGGTTTATCCTGTTACAACTTGAAAACGAATATACGTTACATTGTGCACGTTTATATACTCTAGACTAAACACGCATCATTTGGATTGTTGACACGTCGTCCGCTCCCCCGCCCTCCCTCGTTCGTTGCTTGTGCCTCCTCTCGGCCAGCTGGACCAGTTGCCCCAGCTCGTCATCGGCGTCCAGAGCCTGGACCCGAGCGTTCAGCTCGATACCACCACAGCCTTCCGGAAAATTCTGTCGATAGGTGCGTCCCTCCGTCCAATCTCTTTTTGTTCCACACACCGCACAACATCAGTAGGCTGGATGGGTATCTCTGATTGCAGCACCGCCTTGCAAATATTCTCGTGCAACACCTTTTGGTCAGTCTCTATCATGCAGGAGGGTATCTCTGATTGCAGCACCACCTTCCAAATATTCTCGTGCAACACCTTTTGGTCAGCCTCTATCTTGCACGTCCGCAACCCGGTCCCAGCCCTTTGGGGGACTCGAGCTCGGCAGCAGCGGTCGCGCGGCTCCGTTGCGTGTTTCGGCGCTGTTGGAAAAAGCGGCAGAACGAAGGGCCAGCCTCAACCAATCAGCTAGTTTTGCTGCTCGATTTTTTAGCTATACAATAGATGGTGTTGCGATTAGTGCCTCTCTACTGGGATGTGCATGTAGCCGTCCAGGCATCCCCGACAGTAAAACTAGTATAATTAGTCTGGAAAGTCTTGACTGGATAAGCAATATGGTAAGACTACCAAACGACATGTATGTTTGCCTGACGTCTGGTTTGCGTTACGTAGTAGCTCATGTCCTGTGGTTGTGTTGTGGGGGCAAGGGGACTCGTTTTTTAAGGGTTTCAAGTGGCATGGTAAGGCGTTTTCTAGACCGGGAGTATTGATATCGAAATATTCAATTGCCTACGAAATATCTCCATTTCTCAACCTACAGGCATAAATTGGAAGACCGGCCGCCAAAATCGTCAACTCAATGTCGAGGAAACAAAAAGGATTGCGTTATTTTTAGGGCAATTTAATTCGAATCTTGATAACATTGAAAAGTGATACGTATCTGGTACCTTCAAGTACAGAAGTAATGACAGCACACCACCCCGAGGTGATGGTCGGTATCTAGAAATTGAATTGATTAGTGGTCGACGGTTGCGCAGACAAGCAGACATGAAGCAAGCAAAGGGATTCCAATGTGCCAAACCAACAGTGCGAGAAGAGGCATATACAGCAGTAGTAGATACTGACGAGAAAGTGCTTGTTTTCTCTCATACTCTTTGGTGCATATACATACATAGATAGATGTAGTTTATGTATCAGGGTCTGAGTATTAATAGCATGTACCACAGGTATATATGTAAGTGTCCCGGGCTTGCATCAATAGTGGTGGTTCAAGTGGTCGCCGAAATGGCACGTTGAAGATTCCGTTTGAGAGTGGTTGTTGAGGTAGTGATTACTGATAAGAGTAGTTCTGCTAATATATACCCCAGGTACTCCTGATAACAGGTACTGGTACCGGTTAAGTAAAGTATTACGTACTTAAAACGTGTAAAAATAAGTGTACCTAATTGTGTGGTGCCTGTTGGGCCGTTTTTTTCCCCGCCCCAGAGATGAAGTGTCCTGTTTTTTTTGTACACATCATATCAATATTGTTGTATACTCGTACATAGTCCTTTTTAGTCCTATTTCTGTTGGCTACCTATTGCCGGCGGTGACGCCGTTGGTCCGAACCCTCTTTTTTGTCGATTTTGTAGTGTCTTAATTTCCTTTCTTTTGGTTTTGGTTTTGCTGTTGGTCTGGTGCATACCGATGGTCCAAAGCGACGGGTCTCATCGCCGCGCCGTCAATGGCCACTCAGTGGACTTGACTTGGTTGCCCTTTTTTGCACATAAGAGTACTGTTCGTATTTCTATTGAGGTAATATTTATAATCTTAGAATGAGGTTGTTTTCACATTATTTGCAGCATTAGCATTACCCCACGTACGTACCTGTTGATGGTTAGTACCAATAGGTCAGCCCCCACGAAAGACGCCTTTTGGTCAGTCACTGAGTGGTCTTTACGAGTCTTTCGATTGGAGAATGAGAAGCCGCATCCATTGTGCGGCCATCAAGAACTCTAAAACAAAACTGGAACAGAAGGGTTGATTATGATCCGTCCAGGCAAACCAAAAGCCATGCTGGTGATATATGTGTGCGGAACGGTGTACTGTGTCCTTGGGCGAATGCCTCAGCGTATGATATGTCACGTGTCCCATGAGGAGGAAAGAGCAATCGTTCTTGCTGACCGCATTTACCGCTCGTACGTACAGTGGTATGAGCTATATTCCATGGTATGTACGTACCTACTACGATATTCGCACATATAATATCAAATGTGCTTCGTATTCCACCACGCTACGTACGAGTATTGTTGTGCTGCTGCATACGGTGTGGTTTTATTTTGATTGCATCGTTTTTGTACATCCGTTGTTGCGTGCTTTTTGACCTGAAAACTTTAATTTTGGTAATGTAAGACGGAGAATATGCACGACTATGATATGGACATTCTTTGTGTCGTTGGGCAGAAAGGATTACTATATAGTACCAGGGTATGAAGACAATGAAACACCAGCACCTTGAGCGAAACTTTGAAACTAAAAAAGGAGCTCTCTTCGATACTCATTATATCGGTACTTTAATCCCGTCCTTTCGATTTTTCGTGTGTTTAGGGGGCCAGCCCCGTTGAAATATTTGGTGTTTGTAAGGTTCGAGGCACCGGGAATGTTTTTTTTTCGCGCACCGCTCGCTGTGACGCACACAGCAGCCGCGTACCCGGTTGAGTGGCCCGTGTACGGCATACTTTAGGGTGTAGAGCCCTATGTTGCTGTTGACGTTGCCTACCCCACCCATCGTAAGCTCGGGTACTCCGTCTCGGGTTGCAGCGGACGCCCCATTGTGTATACAAACAGTAACTGTTATATTACTGTAGTACCAGGTATGTTGGTAATGGGCCGCCGTCCGTTCGCACGAGTAGCTTTGAATCGAGCTCTGAAAGTCACTGCTGCTGTCCAGGCTGTACTGCGTTTTTCTGGATTATTCCGTCGGGGAGGGGGGCACGCCTAGAGAGAGCATACATCTGGGCGGCAGTAATAATATTTCGACGTACATCGTATTAATAGTATCATACTTCGTTAACCCCTTAAGAACTGGTCCCACGTCTTCGGGGACAAACTACTTGAAAGTAGTCTGGCATTTTTTTTCGGTTCTTAAATGGGTTAAAACGGTGCTTGTGCTTACTTGCAGTCTCTATTAATCACGGCGTACTGAGGTGTAACAATCTTATGACCGCTTGTTGTGCCCAATTGTCACGCCGCTGCAACCGATGCTTTGATACTGCCGCCCTCCTGCCTGCTGTGGGTACCCTCTATACCGGCCTCGCAGAGATTGCCCTTAGGCCCTCAGGCGAAATCTATAAATTTATCGACATTGCTTGATTTGGCTTTGACGCGTTCCCAACCCGACCCACCCAACCCCATCCCAACCCGACGTTGTCCGTGTCGCCTGGTGTTTCTCAGAGCGCAACCCGCCGATCCAGAACGTCATCGATGCCGGCGTGGTGCCGAAGTTCGTGGAGTTCTTGCAGCGCGATGACAACCCCGCCCTGCAGTTCGAGTCCGCGTGGGCGTTGACCAACATCGCGAGCGGCACGAGCGAGCACACCAGGGTGGTGATCGAGAAGGGCGCCGTGCCCATCTTCGTCCGCCTGCTCATGAGCCCGAACGACGACGTCCGCGAGCAGGCGGTAAGTGCTGCTTCTGTCGCTAAGTTTTCGGCAGGAAATGAATAAAACTCTTACCATGAAATTGTCTTGTACCTAATACCTGGTTAAGTGTGTACTGGTATTATTTACGCACACGTTTGAAAGTATTGGGGTAGTTGTATCAGAACAATTTGTTTTTGAGTATGTATGTGCTTCTACGAGTCAAACCGCACAACTAAAACGTGTTCCATGTTTAATTATTTATTTTCAGGTGCGGGGGTGCAATCTGGGCAAAACAATAAAATAATTAGATCGCAATTCCAATTTTATTATTTCGTACCAGACATAGAGTTAATTAATTATTTTCGGAGTTCGGGCACACGATATGTCCCGATTCTATAGTTCCAGTTGCTTTGGACCAAACGGCGGGTCGAAATTTTTATTTTTGTACCGAAATCATCGTTTTTTCGGAAATAAATTGACCGACTCACAATCATTTTTTGTACCTGTGCCTGAAACGTCGACCTACTCGTAAGTTGATTGGGTCAAAACCGTGGGCCTTCAGTAGTTCGCACAAAAAAAACGTTCGTAGTTCTGTATAAAACTGTCTGACTCGATTTCGAAGTTATTTGCACCAAAAACGTGGGTAGATCATACCAATATACTTTTGATGTTGTCCGAGTATATGCGTGTATTGTTCTTGGATTATCCACCGCTACGTAGTATATTATAGAAAAATCAAGTAGTTTGACCCCAATACGTGGGTTTGGTGGATGAGCCTGTCCGTGGAATTATTCCGGACGCTTTGGGTTATAGAGTTGACGGTTTTTCGGTTCGTCTCCTAACCGTGGTTACAGTTGGAGATTGATTGACCCACGAGGACACAAAGTCGTCGCTGTTGGCTGAGGCTGGGCGATATTTTTTTGTTTGCCTTCTTTTTTGCATTTTGGCTCTCGTATTGACGGATGGCAAGAGGTTGCTGCTGTTGACTTCGGTCGTCTCCTATTAATAGTGCCTCATGGCGTTGCCTTCGTTTACCCGTCCTTCATATATGAGGACATATAAAATCCATAAGTACGCGCGATCGAAGTATTACACTCAGCTGGCTAAAATGAGTTTCGACGAAATCCTCGAGCTCACAGCTGCTTTTTTTTTATTTTTTTAATATATACCAGGTACGAGTATGATAATAGCTACGAGTAGGCACATGAAGTGTGCGCACGTACTGAACTGTAGACGGCCCCGTTTTTTGTGTCGTCAAATTTAATGAGCCCGAAATCCCTTGACGTCTCGCTCCCCGACGGAACAATTATTCCAACCATTTGAGTTGTACTTCGAAGTATAGGTTTAGGGTTCATATAGTAGGGCAAAACGGTTATAAGGCAAGCTTGTATCCCCTCTATCAAAACTCAAAATCACAAATCGCGTGATATTCCCCCAAGATTAAAGGTTGGGCCTGTCCCGCTGGTGCACCATGAGGTGCGCCGTAGGGTACCGTTCACAACTCCTCGCATATCGTATTAATTTTGTGCTGAGTGAGGCTCCTCCGAGTCGTGTACAGTAGCGCAAGTATAGATGGATATGAATAGCACTCTGTCCCCACATATCAAATATGCAAGGACATTTTTGTGCAGTTTTACTTTTCGGGATTAAGTAAAATAGTACGAGTATATGTCTTTCAAAATATACATGTAATACGACTCGTGCATCAAAGTAGTGAAGCCTCGTTATTTGAAACCTCTGCCCTGTAGCTTCCACCTGGAAATGATGGCCTCGGCTTGACCGCGTCTTCTTTTTCATTAACATGGTGTCTATGCTCTGCGCACGGCGTCCGTTTGGGACAGGTCTGGGCGCTGGGCAACATCGCCGGCGACTCGCCTGTCTGCCGCGACCTCGTCCTCCAGCAGGGCGCGATGGGCCCCCTCCTGCAGCAGCTCACGGACCGGTCGAAGCTCTCGATGCTCCGCAACGCCACCTGGACCCTGTCTAACTTCTGCAGGGGCAAGCCCCAGCCCAGCTTCGAACACGTTCGCCCCGCGCTGCCCACCTTGGCTCAGCTTATCCACTCCGTCGACGAGGAGGTATGTGTTTTTGTGAGGGGTGATATATATATATATATGTGTGTATCATATTCGCCTTGTGTGGGTGTGTTGATTGATTATTTTTTGATCTGGTGCTGTGTGTATTCGTATACAGCACTGTATATGCCACGCTGGACACGAATATAGGGATCGCTCGGTCTGACATATTGATGTCTAAACGGTTCTTATATTTTCGTCAAAAGCTGTATAAATATACTCGTACGAGTTCGTAGCATTTTTTACTTTTGGTTGCTGCTGCTGTGTACGAAGACCTGGTATATATCACCTGCCTGGAATTTTTTCCCGTCGGTCTAAAATTTCACGATTTGTGGCAAATGTCACTCCCCTCTGTTGTTGCTGATTGCGGCAGGTGCTGACAGACGCGTGCTGGGCCCTGAGCTACCTCTCCGACGGCCAGAACGACAAGATTCAGGCCGTTATCGAGGCCGGTGTCTGCCAGCGCCTGGTGGAGCTGCTCATCCACACCTCCCCTGCTGTGCAGACCCCGGCGTTGCGCACCGTCGGCAACATCGTGACGGGAGACGACCTTCAGACCCAGGTGAGCAAGGATAAGGATGGCATGGCAGTCCAAAGAAACTTCAACTTTCGGCCTTGGAGTTTTCTTGCAAGGACTGATACTTTCGGTCTTGGGCGTGCTTGATCTATTTTTTGTGTGTATTTTATCTCAGATGGGGTGTGGTTTATTTCGGACGTGTTCTCGGAGCATCTTTTGCCGGCTTGCTCTTTCTATGGAACTAAATGTAAAGTCGTTTGACCTGCTCGGTGTTACTTGCCCGGTGGCTTCGTACGTACGAGGAGTAGCTGGTTCGAGGAAGAAATGCTTTGCTGTGGTGTCCCTTTTCTGCTTTCGGCACCCCCCGGGATTTCAAGTCTGCCACAATCAATCCCGAAGGGGGGCTTTGTATATAATGCTTTGTTTGTTTTTTGGAGGTTAAATAGGTGCGTTGTATAGCGCACGCTTTGCCAACTTAAGCCGTGTGGTGTGTATGCATGACGTGCGCCGAGGGTTGACATGGAGTACTACGAAAATACTATTTTTTTAGCGCTTGGTCACGCGCCCGCCGTTGACTGTTTGACAAGGATAGATAGGATTGCTTATCTTTTGTTGTGAGGACCTGTATGCTTCGACTCAACAGCGGCAGTGATTCGATCGAATCTTGTCGACATACTTTTTCTTTTTTTTTTCGCGTCTGTCCGCAACTCACGTTTTATTAGATCAAGTGCTGGAATTTTAGTGGGATAATCTCTACAGCAATACGACGTGTGTACCACAGGCGTATATATAACTAAACGTACTATTAATAGTGTTCCACACCTCGCACAGATCGCGATCTAGAACGTCTGGATCCTTACAACCTACCGTTACGATATGTCGTGCAGGATATATTTATTACTTATAGTGCATATCCAGCCCCAAGAATAACGTAATAAACCATGCAGGTTTTTCAGCTCCCACCCGGCAACATGATCTAGATCATGCAGATCATAACAGATCTCCGTGCCCTGAAATATCTAGATAAATGAAGTGGGTTGTATATAATCGATGATCTGTTCGGCGTGTGTCCCTATTAAAAGGGTCAACACCTTACCCCCCCCCCCCCCCCCCGTTTTTTGGCGGAAAACATTTGTAATTAGAATGGGATCATTTTCGGGGTTGGAAAAGGGTTGTCGCAGGTTTTTTTTGGACTGGTTGTAGTGGGTGGGTCTTGTCCTCATGTCGTAGTCGACTCTCGATTATTTTTCATGAACGATGGATGGGTTTTCTTGTTAGCGCGTCGTTTTTAATCTGGCCTGGTGTGACTGTTGATGGATGGTTTCTTGCAGGTGATCATCAACTTCAACGCGCTGCCGTGGCTCCTGAACCTGCTGAGCTCGTCGAAGAAGGGCATCCGCAAGGAGGCATGCTGGACTATCTCGAACATCACGGCGGGCAACAAAGAGCAGATCCAGGCTGTCATCGAGGCCAACATCATCCCGCCCCTCATCGAGCTCCTCTCGAACGCCGAGTTCGACATCCGCAAGGTGCGTTACACGCTTTGCGGGTTCACCATGTTGAGAGAGAGGAGGGTGTTTCGGTATGCTGTAGCTTTATTTTCATCTGGTATCTATGTATCTACGTATATCCGTGTTGGTTTACTCACAAGGGCGATTAATCCTTACCCTTGACATTATTTCTGAGTAGTTTTCCTCAAGACTTGGATGCGGTTTTAGATGGTTTTGCGACCGACATATTGTACAGCCGATAGAACAATTTGCGGTAGGTATACTACAGAGTGTATTTTATTTACGTACCTGGTATTATCCAATCATGTATTAATAGTAGTGTAGCATGTGTTTTCACAAAGGTTCGTCGACATGAACTACTCTGCTGTGATGTTTACCACGTATACCGTACATACATGTGTATGCATGTTGGCTTCCCTTTTTTTCTACAATAGTTCTGTTTTAGTCACTTAACCTTGGTCTCTTGGTGAGAAGTGTGTCCAGTCAAGCGTCTCTTGTCCGTGGTGGTTTTCGTGCACGCGTTCATTGGGTGTGTCTGGACGTGTGTGGCGTTGGTGTAAACTTGACTGCAGCAGTAATAATAACAATTTGGCTCTCGTATATTTTGTATTTGTAGCACCCCAACGAGCAGCGTGTGTGGAGTTGGTTTATACCTGGTACATGACTGCGGCAGTAGTAATAACGTGATTTGTCTTTTTGTTTGTGTTGTATTTGTGGCACCCTTAGGAAGCAGCGTGGGCGATATCGAACGCCACGAGCGGCGGCAAGCCGGAACAGATCAAGTACCTCGTCACGGAAGGCTGCATCCCCCCCCTCTCCGACCTGCTGGAGGTGCACGACGCCAAGATCATCACCGTCGCCCTGGAGGGGCTTGAGAACATCCTCAAGGTGACTCATCCATAACTGACGCTTAGGCGGCTGCTGTTTTGTTGTTCTCCCAGCACTTGCTCTCTTGCCAATTATGCAAATGAAATAGTAAAAATACGGGTTGAGATGTGTATAAGAGACAGGCAATAATCAATTATGCAAATGAAATAGTAAAAATACGGGTTGAGATGTGTATAAGAGACAGGCAATAATCAATTATGCAAATGAAATAGTAAAAATACGGGTTGAAGCTCGTACTATAATTCTTGTGAATAATAATAATTACATCAACCGTAATCTAGAGCCTACGACGAATCTGTTTGCCTACGTACATATGCTCATCGCCGTGGTTTTCCGTGGCCGTAAGACTGGCCTTATTTAAAAATAAAGGACTTGAAAAACATTTTTTTGGGGGGGGGGGATCTGGTCTAAATGCCCTATAATATATATCCACCTCTCTCTTTGCCCGAGTCTCGAGTCGGACGATGGTGTTTTTTATTTTTGATGCGCCCGGTGGGGGGTCGCAAATGGTTGTCAGTACCTATTACCTATTACCTATACCTCAACCAAGGTATAAAGTAGTTCATGTTCTTCTTGCTGCTACTCTAAACGGGGGGTGACTTAACACTGTTTGTCATCGAATTTTGTTGCGTTTCAGACCGGAGAGACCGAGGCGAAGGCGCAAGGCCAGGAGACGAACCAGATGGCGACGTACATCATGGAGTGCGGCGGAATGGAACGCATCGAGCAGCTGCAAATGCACGACAACAACAGTATTTACAACAAGGTGGGAAGAATGGGAACAAACATGGCTCAGTTTGCGCACTTTCGATTGAGCAGTGGTGTATCGTATGTACTATCCCGCACTGCTGTGAAGTTTCGTGCGGAAGCTGTGGGTGGCTTTTTTTTTTCTTTTTTTTTAATGGCGTTGTGCCGCGTTTTTGGCAAGATTGGGGGGTCGTTTATCCCCTTTCCAACTCCAACGTGTTTGGGGACAGTGTACTTTTACAGGTTGTTTGGTCTAATTTTTGCAGCAGTAGAGGGGTTACGTAGAATGGCGAGTCTCGGCGGTACGCGATCGCTAGTGTTCAGGGTTCGTCGTTAATTTCTTAGCTGCCCAAGTCGAGGGCCGTCAGCAGCCCAACACGAGGGCCGTTTAACTATTTTTTTTCATCCAGTTGCTGGCGCACACCCTCCCGATCTCCGTGTTTCTGATTTCCTGCCTCACAAAAGCCTCCCCCCTCTCTCCGGCACACTTAATAGTAGCGAGAAAACGATCGCTATCTTAGGAGATAGATGGTGGCCACAGGCGGCGAAACAGGAAGGGGATAAGATTAGCAAAAAGTTTCTTTGTAATATATGGAAACAACGTAACGAGCGCCCAAGTGTTGGAGGTGTCTCTATTAGGAGTAGGAACGGTGTTCCGTCTCGAAAGGGATGCGTGGTCAATGGTCAAATGACTAAGGCAAGCAACAAATGAGTACGCCCCCCCGTGCGCTAGTCGCGATCAAACTGCGGCACGCTGGCCAGCACTTACAACCTGATGTGACAGCGCTCGATATTTCGTGAGAAAGGCACCAAGAAAATGTGAATGCTGTTCGCCGCGCTTCCCACGCTTTCCAACCCCCCGCCCCCTCCCGTGCTGCAAACTAAGGACCATTTGTTTTTGTTTTTTTATCCGTCCCACCTTCTCGCGAAAACAGCGGCAGTTCTTCCTCGACCATTCCCGAAGGGTCTCCGCCGCGCGTGTGACGACCGCGTCTCCACAGGCCCTGAAGCTTCTCGAGCGGTATTTCGGCGTGGAAGACGAGGAAGACAACGGCATCGCGCCGGTCGAGGCTGACGGCGCCCAGCAGTTCGCGTTCGGACAGCCCCCGCAACAGGGAGGCGAGAACACTTTCGGAGCCACGCCCGCCCAGGGCGGCTTCAACTTCGGATAAAGGAGCAAACACAAAATCGCGGCTTCGGCCGCAAGCACCCCAAGAGGTAAAAATTGCCGGACCGCTTGAAATAGGACACCGGTCTATTTGTAGAGCGTTACCTCTAGGCGGTTTTTGATGAGAGAGAGAGAGGAGCACGCGGTTTTGATGAGAAGGAGCAAGTGGTTTTGATAAGAGCAGCAGGCGGTTTTTGTTGAGAGGGTAGAGGAGCGGGTGGGGTTTATTTGATGAGAAAAAGAGCAGGAGCAAGCGGGTTTTGACTAGAGCAGGAGGGCGGGCAGTTTTGTTTTCCCCACGCGAATTGTGTACGTACTATTATCTACAGGAGATAGAAACGCGGCTTTAAAAATTTATTATGTGTGGCCCCCCGTCGACAAGATCCGAGCGGCCACCGTTTTATATTCGTTTTAACTCTCGTGTAGAATTTACGTGTGATGGTTATCAGTTACAGATGTTCCTTGTCGGGCTTTGTCTGATACCACAGTGTCACCCCCGTGCCACCCCCCCCCCTCCCCCCCGCCCCTCCACTTCCCCCCTCGCCTCCCCTTCTCCCGCTTGAAACCCCTCTTCGCCCCCCTTCTCCCCCTCTCCTCCGGCATTGTAGGGATGCGAGGGTCTACAGAGTCATACGATTACGGTCATGCATACCATGAGTACACCT